>JAVSBS010023098.1:52074-77149 GCA_033124195.1 Coracias cyanogaster
GGTGATGATGGTGCATCTGCAACTTATGTACGTATGAAAGGTAATGCGTGCCGCCGTGTTGGAATGGATTCACTTAAAGGCAAACAAGGGCTAGCCATTGATGTCTGAATACCTCAGCACTGTCTGAATGCTGGTGCATTGCCACAACATGGATGCTCTTTACAACCCTTCAAGAAAACACTGTGAAAACAGCGCTACACACCTGCAATCTATGTGTTTGTCTGGAAACATCATAGCACTACAGTAACTGTCCATGAATCTTCCAGTAAAGCCAGGATACCCAGGTGCATCACATAGCTTTGGATTCACAGTGAGCCTAGAAATAAATAAAAAGCTGAAGTCATGCATCTTTTTCTCATTAGCCCATTGCTTTTGAGAACTAGACATGGGGAGGCTGGGTTTTTAAGATATGAGTTAATACTACTGACACACATTTCTGAGCAACTTCAAACCTAAAAAACCACAAAAGAGGAAAATATTTGAAAAGTGGAAAATAAGTCAGCCATGGAAAATGAATTTATAAAGAGAAGAAACAGAGGTGAGTAAATGTGTGTTAGATAACAAGGATTTGTGAAGGAAGGAAAGAAGATACAGAATGGAAAAAAATGGAAGATGGAAGATCATAAGAAATTGTTAAATAATTGGAAGCCATAAAGGAATATATCATATGAAGGATATACATTAGTCTATTATAAAATTTTATTTTGAAATCTAGTTTTATAGAAAACTGAGTTATTCAGTGAGATTTCTGTAATGATGTCTGCTTTCAACAGACAACAGGAAAAGCTAATTTAACAAGTCAAATATTCAATAACCTTTTTCCCCTTCTTTGTCCTATCAGCATGAAAGCACTCTCTTTGTAGAAACACAGATACAGAAACAAGATATAAACATCCACCTTTTTGTTCATCACATAAGAAAACATAATTGGTTTCCTATTAACTTTTTATCTGGTTTCGTAACAAAAATTTAAAATATTTGTGGGTTTTTTTCCTTTAAAAATTTGAAAGTCTCCATTTGATAAGCAAAAGTAGGACATCACCTCTAATTTTACATACTCTTTTTTTCAGATGTCAATCATAAGACTACTGGAAATTAATTTGCATGTATAGCCAAGATGATGAGTGCTAGTAACAAACATCAGCTCTTCTGTGCAAACCCCAAGCATTTCAGTCCACTCAGGACAAACATTTTTTACTAGATCTACTGTATGTTTGAATCTCTCAATGCCTACTCTCACAGCATGCCTAATAGTTAAAAGATAAAATGATAACACACCTGTTAACTGTGGGGATATTGCAGCTGCCATCAGACTGCTTAAAATAATTAAAACAAACTGGCAGAAGGGTGGAGCAGACTGCGTGTTCCTGGTGGCTAAGCAAAACCTCACATCCTGTCATCACTGAAACAAAGCAAGAGTTCTTCTATTTTATAGAGCAGAGGCCACAGACTAATACACCAACCATTTTATTGATCACTCTCTTCTTCATAATCAGGTGGGCCAATTTCCCTCTTTTTCACTCCTTTCTGAAGCAGTGCCCTCTCCAATAACATTTCTCCTTACAGAAAGTACTCAAACTGCTTAGTGGTCCTCTAAATAGATTTTAAGCACATGACTTTTACCTTCTTTTAAAGCAATTCAGTGTCTCCAAGCCTATTCAAGAAGTGGCAGGAGTTTTCCCTCACTCCATATTTCCAGCATCATCAGTGTTTTAAGCAAGCAGTCCTGTCTAAAAAGCATATTGCTTCTGAATGACAGGAATGCTCAAATACCATGTTGCTGGATATATTCAAAAATCACAGATAAGCAGAAAAGAAAAGAGCTTCTGTTTCTACAAAACAAGGCACTTACCGTAAGGAAAGAGGTGTTGCATTTAACTGGAAATGACTGCTTTTATTCTGAGCTAGCAATAATCTGCAACAACAAATAACATCTAAGCACTTTACTCATCCATGAATACTCATTTTCCTTCTCCTGCAGATATCTATTCTTTGTATGTGTCCAGTGGCTAGAAGCCAAGAAACTCATTTTACGCTTGATAATTCATTGCTAATCAGTGCTAATCTACTTGGGAAAACATCTATAGCTCAAGCACAGAATCTGATCAGTTCAGTTGCATTGATGGTGACTGTCCATCTCTAAGCGCAGCTCCATGAGCTCCTCCATGGGACCCACCTGGAGGTTCACTTTCTAGCTGCAAGTGGCTTCTTACCAAGAACTGATAATGTATCCTGGTGTTATTTGCACAAATTTCACTGTTCACATCTCTCAGAACAGTAGTCACTGCTAGTACAGATTTACCACTGCAGAGCTTATGGGAGGCTGTTTTGGTCCTACTGAGACCTACTCAATTAAGAAAAAATTGTGAGAGCTTTGTAAGGAAGGTACACATCATGCCAGGTTTGCTTTGAATTTATGGCACTTGAATTTCCATTGGGCAGAATCCATCACCCCAACATTTTATATGGGCAATGATTAGGAGCAAAATTGATATACTGCAGTCCACAAACATGACCCTGGAAAATGCAGCTTCCTTGCAAAATGGCTGTAGACTGGGGATGGAATGGAGGCAAACTCAGCGAAATCAAACAGCGCATGGCTTTCAAGCCCTGGGAAGGTGCTCAAACAACAAATATTGGTTTTACTTCATGAAGAATAAGGTTTATATTCTTGCTGCAAAATTCCTCTTCTGGTATTTTCCTGTAGGCTTTGAGCCATATGTTTCTGTGTAATACAGCAAAGGCACAATTATGCTTCTTTGTGAGACTGTGCTCAGCTCATGCCAGCACTCTCCTGAGCAGAGGCACTGCAGCTCGGGGAGCCAAGGCACGCACAGGCTGCGGGCACCCCTGCATCCCACCCGCAAACCGGGGGCTTGATTTTGAGTTGAGGTTGCTGAGAAATGTCTCAGCTCAGCTTGACAGATCCATAGGGTGGTTATTCAAATGAGGTGTTGTCCCAGGCTCATCTGGAACGTCTGCATGACAGCATTTCCCATTCACCCTTTTTTTTTTTTTATCCATTAAAAATAAGACAGCATGAGCCTTTGAGAAACCTGTCTGTAAAATAAAGGTCTGCATTAAAGCCAAGTACAAAAAACTGTCTTCCTGACAAGCTTTCATTATTTGAAGTTGCATCTATCTCTCAGGGAATCGGTTACGTGCCAGAAACCGAGAAACAATCACATACAAACAGCAACATTAGGGGAATCTTAAGGTTGAAAATGAAGCACTAAAAAGACAGAGTGCACCTCAGGAAAAGCTAGATTAGCTACCTTATCTCTGCCTGCAAGCATACATGCAATATTACAGCCCTTAATTAAACAGACATGTTTTCTCTCTGACAGAATGTATCAGATGGTCTCCTAGATTTTCTGTGTTTAGCATATATTAACAATTTGTCTCTTCACTCTGTGTCCGTCATTTAATTAGCATAAAAGCCTCCTAGCCCTTTGTTCACTTGGTCGTCTTTATAGTACATTCTCTTATCTCGAAGGAACTTATTTTAATAATTTCACCAGTACAGATGTACAATGCATTCAACAAGACATTTTTCCTTTTAGAGACAGATGTACTTCTTAACAATAATTCATTACTTATTACCTCGCAAGCTGTTTTTCGGACAAATAAACTCACAATTCCATTACCAGTATCTTTTAATGATGTTTCTGTTTCAGATTGCTTTATCATCAGAGTCTAAATCCAAATTTCACTGAACTTTCCCATTAATTTCAGAGATCTGAAGGTTCTGTTCTTCATTTTCCAAGCAGCTGCCCTCAAAGCACAGCTCAGGAAAATCTGTATGCTATTTATCCAATGAAACATTTTAAAATAAAAAGGAAAATATTTCTTTAACATCAAAATGCCTCTCTAATGAGCAAAACATCCTGCAGAGGTTTTTCACTAGTTAGCTGAGAGTGTGTCCTAGAACAGAGTAAGTGAAAGAAACCTGCATGTTGAATGATAAATGGGAGCAAGGCATTTTCAGAAATTATTTTAAAGCACAGCACAAATGAGTTTCATACACAGACTTGCAAACTCATCATACCGGATGAATGTGAAGTCTTTCAAAATGGTAATGTTAAGACTGAGAAAAGATAGTAATACAAGAAAGTGTCAGAAGAATCAGGTGGTCTCTGTATCTCTGGGCTGTGCATCACCTCTCCCACTCTCCTAAACACAGCTGTGGATCTTTCAGGATTTCCTGCTGAGGAAAGCTGTCAGCAAAGAAGAGACATAGCTCTGAAAAGTAGAGGTTGTGTGGAGTGAACCTTCCTCTGCAATATTCTGTACTCACTGTATTTCTGGGTGTGGAAACCCTGGACTTCAGGCAGTAGAGGACTTCAGTCCTTGAGGACCTTCTGAAAATCCTATCCTATTTTATTAAGTCCTTGATCTTGCAAATTTTTCAGCTACTAAACTCTCTGATCATGTCCAGCTTTGTTAAATTGGTGTAAGCTATGAGTGTGTGAGAAAGCCAAATCAAACTGGGCTGTCACTGTGATGAGAGCGGTGATCAGATAACGCCTAAGTGGAATATTCCATTTAGGCATGAATCAGGAACCCCAATATCCCTCTTATATGCTCCTCCTTAATGGTTATTATGTGAGATCTGAAATTTCACTACCTACATCATGATCTATTCTTGCAAAAAAAGAATACAAAAACTGGAAAGGATACCTGAGAACTTTGCCATGTTAAAAATTCACCTATATCTTACCTCTTGATTTTCTCCTCTCATTTTTCTCCAAAGTTACCATTTCTTTTTTCTTTTGCTGTTGAGTAAGTACATTACATTATTTAAATGATATTTTGGAAAGAGTAAATGAGATATTTTAAAAATTAAGTACTTTAAGCATTGATTTCAGTTACTACGTTGTATTATGTTAGGAATACTGAGTACTAGGCCCTCGTACTGAAATTCATACTAAGAGAAAGGAAAAATTACCCAAGGGCACCACAGAAGGAGGGATACCCACGCTTATTAAAATATTAAAAATAGTAAAATATTAATTATCTATAATGAATCTATTTTTTTCTACAGAGGGGACTAAAATTTGACCCTCTGGAAATCAGAAATTGAGACCTATTACACAACTGATTTTCTTTGCTTGTCATTACAAATTTGTTCCCTATAGTTTCTTCTGTAATTATTTTTTTAGTAGCTTGGTTTTTTAAAAAACTTGTCATTCTTTCCTGTACTTTCACCAAGAAAATTGAAGAGATTTGAGCAAGGTTAAAAAATGAGATACTATATTTCTGTCTTATTGGTATCAAAAACTCATCCTAATAAGGATTACTCCTACACTGACTCCACAGCTCTTTCTGTTTCCATAAAACTATTCGCAAGTTGCATGTATTTCCATATTTGATCTGCATTAATATTAAAATCCTCCTGAAGTTTCTGGAAAGATTTACATGTTTTATCATCAGATAAATCCTTTATTATCTTGTACTAAAAGTTCATCCTTCTTTAAAACACAATAAATATTTAATTTGAACAAACAAAGCAAAGCAACGAAGGAAAAGAAGTGCCCCATGAAAAGAGAAACCTGGAGACTGAATTAACAACCACATTTGCTGTCTGCATAAAAATTTCCAGAGTCAATACCAAATATAAAAAAAGCAGCAAATACCATATCTCATATGTAGAAGGCAGAAAAGATACCAAGTTATTATCCTCAAGCATTACATTACCCATGCATTGCTATATTGGATGGATGAGTAGCAGAAGAGATAAGATATTGCTGTGGCTGCTTCAGACAAAATGGAAGAGGCAGGTGGACAGCCCAGTAGGATTGAACAGACAGAAAGCTTGTTGGTAATGCTGGCAATAATAAGTGATAAGCAAAACTCAGAATGTTTTGGATTTTGTTTCCCAGGAGCTATAAGGTGTAGAATGTATTTATTTATTTATTTATTTGTGATAAATCCTTTGGAGTTGTAAATCTCGCAAGACTTTGTTCAGCAGATCAGACATTCTTCAAGAGCATCCTATCTCATTGTTGCTTCAGCAATTCTTATCACATCTGCCTCCCAAGAAGTGTGTAGGCAGGGGGATGCATGGAAGGAGGAGTTAGTAATTGAACAGAGGGCAAGACAGGAGGAATAAGAAGCTCTTCTCCCAGAAATCGTGCAAACATACTACAAGAAAAGAGTGGGGAAAGTTTAAATAAATTTAAAAGGAGATAACTTCACAAGTGGTTGGGTTTGTATCTGAGAGTAATTTAATTGTCTTTAAACATAGCCTGGATCTAAACTACTGTATCACTGGAAATATACACCGCAAATCTTGCTTGTCTCATTCCTAATCCTCCCAAGCAGTTGACTCTTACAGTATAAAAATAATTTAATCTTTAACTTATTTGGCTATCTCTCTTTTCATCTGTGCTGTATCATGCAATCCCCATCTCTGTGCCATCCGTCAGTGAGACAGGCCAGGGAAATACAGAACCACTGGTACTTAAAACGTTTGAGACTCCTGGATAAATCATTAGAGAACATGCTATAGGGAACAATGTTGCAGAGACAAGGAAATCAAATCAATTTTATAATAGGTCTTCTCAAATTTTAATTTCCATAGGGTCAATCCTCAGTCACTCCCATAGAAAACTCTGCCCAAGAGGGAGGGAAAGAGAAAAATTGCCTGAGGTCCCCCCCGACAACATTTGACTTCTTTCTCAGAGGTAAGGGAATTTGCTCCCCATGCTCCATGAAGCAATGGTGGGGGGATTAGTCTCCAACTCCATGAAATTTTCCCAGAGCCACAGGGGACTGTGCAATCTCTAGCTCTTTTCTAAATGGTAGTTTGCTCAAAGGCCTCCTGCTACACTTGAAATATAGGACAAGTGTTGCGACATTAGCTACAGACCCACACAGAGAACCCAGAGACAGAGGAGGGAGTACTGCCATGGAGCCCATAAATATTCTTACTTCATAACCAATACAGAAAAAGAGGGTTTCTCAGACTAAGATTATATGAAAAAAAAAAAAAAAAAAAAAATTCTGTTAGCATTAAAACTTTAGGGGGTAGTTAAAAGTATCTTGTTCTCCAGCATTAAAAAATAGCACTCTGAAGACATCGATGCATCACACAGTACAACACAGAGTTTTAATACATATCTTCTTCTCATATAACACCCCACGAGGCAACAGTATTTTTAAGATTGTTATCTACACAACAAATAATCTTTATCCTGTCAAAAGTCTTGCCTGCTCCAGGAGTTTGTTTCATGTGATATTCTCCTCCTGCTATTTCCATTTCAGAATAATTCCTCTTACCTCCTCCCACTCCACTAAAGAGTGTGTGTGTTACTGCAGCTAAAAGTACGGGGTAGTCGCTGATGTTGTCATATTTATGGAAACATTGTGCAGATGACTCACCATGGTGACAACCTGAAAACTTTTCCTGCCATAGGCTGTGTTTTTGATCTGGTACTTGCATTTCTTCCTTCTTTGCCACTTCCCAAAAGCCAAAGCAAGGGGAAATGCACGAGTCACTCCGTGTGCGATAATGGTTGTCAGAAATTTTTCAATGCACAAATGGTTTTGGCTGAAGTCACTGGGTTTTGTGTTGAAGTTCCCAGGATTAATTTTTCCCTTCGTACCTGCAAAGAGGGAAACATTCCATATCAATATCATTCATTAAGTTAGTGATTTCATGTAGGTAAAATGGTGGGCACGAATCCTATTACCACACTGGCTCCTTCAAGTCTCTGTAGTGGAGTAAAAGGACACCAAACCATGCATGAATAATTGTCATGGTCTTGGAGGTCTCTCTATTCTGCTCATAAAAATGGAGCATCAGCAGAAATCTTTATCAGGTCAGATAACTCTAAGGGTCAAATCTTCAGATGTGGATTGCTATCACTGTACTAAAAAACCCCACAATTTATGCCACTTTAAGATTTGGCTTTAGGAAATGTTTATCTTACCACTCTCACTTAATTTTATGAGGAATTTGCACTTAAAAATGAAACTGCCTCTCAGAGTCAGCTACAAGGATCAGTTTTACATTAACAATTAGATATAAATGATACCAAACAAAATTCAGGGCTGATGAATTCCCAAGTAGTTTACCTCAGAGAACATGCAAAAATCTGTTTCACTGGAGTACAATGTCATCTGGAGATAACTTCAAAGCCAATACACTACCATTTCTGTTACCATTCAAAAAACTCTACCTACAGTTAGAAAGATAAACTGGGCACATGAGAAAGGTAATCCACAATCTAAAATTAAATAGTTTTCAGTCTCCAGTTAAATTAAATGAGTAGCAGTACAATCTGAGAAAATATGGTATTCATTTCATGCCTATTATGTAGATGGCTATTGGTGTTTGTTATGATTATAAAATCACACTTCAGATGCTCACATCTCTCCAGTTTTCAGCCTTTCTAAGAGTTATAGCTCTGGCACTCCTCTATGGTGCAGAAACACAACAGAGCTTCTTGCAATTTTCTGAGATACTGCACCTGAAATATACATACTAACTGCTCCAAACTCATGCATACAGATGACAAAAGAAACTGAATCGCAATTGAACTTTTTCATGCAAACGAAACATAATTGTTTTATAATATACTGTAAGTTTTAAAGCTGCAGGTTAAGTATTCATTTAGTCATTTAGTGAAAGGTTGCACTTCTACTCCTTCCCCTGTACAAGAGGCAGGCTATGTACTACACCAGAAGCAGCATGGGGGAAGATTTCAGACTTGGGATATTCCTTCCTCTCTTCACATCTCTTCCTTTCCCCTTGTTGCAAACTCAATATTGCTTCTCATGCCTCTGCTCATCCATTTACCACTAGTATTTTCAGAAACAGGTTATTTGAGCCAAATATATTGTGGAGCAAATAGAGGAAGAGATGGGGAAATATGGACTCCCATGCTTTCTGCACAGGCAATTGAATTCATCAGCACTATTACAAATTTGTAAATCAGACCTTTTTCTAGTTATGGTATTTTATTTCAGACCCTATCAGCAGAATAGCAGGAAAAAGAGTGATAATGCAACAAAATCAGAGGTGTTTTGAGTTTTCTAATGAGAGACCTACTTACCTCTGCAACAGCAGACTCAGTAAGATGTATCAGTAGTAGCTACCGAAAATCTCCTTTGGCTCAAAACACTGAAGCCTGTGTTTTTTAAAATTGAAGAACTAATTAAAAGACTTACCTCTGGATATGTGTGCATGCTTGATCCAATAGTTGTAATTTGTTGTCTGCAGCACACAGAGTCATTAAATTTGTCTAAAGAAACTAAATAATAATAAAACAAATCATCAAATGTTATGAACCATGGCTTAAATTTTCCAAAGACTTTAAGTAATTGAAGGGTACAATTTCCATTTGCACCTCCTAGATAGTAATTAGGCTTTACAGAATTAAGCAATGCACCACCTTGCTCATAGTGCCAATTCTACCTCTTAACAATATTTGCACAAAATTTCGATGGATAGGCACCTAAGTGCAGGGTCAACAGAAGCTGCTGAGCGGTGCATGGACCAAACTAGCAAGAAATAAATTCCAGCAAAAAGAGACAGTGCTTATACAAGTCCAGCGAGACAGAGTCTCTGTTCAGAGCCATTAAGCTCCTAAATAATCTCAGCAACTTACATGATACAAAACATCAGGTTTATATTTTTAAAGAGAAATAAAGGCAGCCTGGAAGAAGTGAGAGGATATGGGAAGCATGGTCAAACTGCTCCTTCTACCCAATTCATAGCTGAAGCTTGAGTTCAAACCAGCACCCCAAGTCAGCATCCCAACACTCAGGTTTCTGTGGGGTGGGAAAAATATCTCAGTCACCAACACAAGAGCTGCACCTTTCTGTATAAATAATTTGATAAGTGGAGGACTGAGGCCAGAGAGGCTGGCTTTAATCTCTGCCAGTAGAAAATGTATCTAAGGTGAGAGTTCAAATCCATGTCTGATAGATATCACTGCTCCAGAGCAGGGATCTGTACCTGGGTCTTCTGCCTCTCTCACAGCTACCATTTACTTTGAGCATGTTTTGACCATGCCAGTAACATCAGCCCCATAGTGAAGATGGTCCCATTTTGAAGGCTTCAAGGCTTTAGTCTACAGGAGTCCTTGAGGTGGATCTCAATATTTAGGTGAGTTTGGACAAGCAAAATCTTGAGCATATGCAGAACTTAACATGCTAAACTAATAGTCAAGAGGTAAGTGACAGCTGAGGAGTAATTATGCCAATGGTATCTGAATGCTGGGACAAGGTGAGATATACATTGTGCAGTGGATTATTGTGAAAAAAAAAAAAAACAAACCAAACTCTGAGCTGACTTTCAGATTACATCCACAGAGTTCAGCACAGCACCATGCAGAGACACTCACATGGGTCTCAAAGGCAGCCTAGCCTTTTTGGTATGGCAGAACATGCATTATTAAATTCAATCCCTGTTTCTCAGCAGAGCTAATTAGTTCAGGTGCAGCTCAACACTGCTATAATTATACTCCATCTGCTTCCAGAGCTAGCTAGTTTGGGTGCTGAGAGCTTGGAATTTTCTCTGCAGTACCCCCTCATGGGAGGGGTCATGATACTATTATGTCCCTAGGCATGAAAAGAGATGGATTGACGCTTTGGTCCCTTTGATGATGTGAGCCTGAGCAGCCTAAATCCTGCCGAGTTAAATCCTCTCTAGGGACAGATATTTTAAGATGTTTAAATAGCTAAAGCCCCAGGTATGGCCCCAGTGTGATTTTTGAAAAATGCCTCATAAGCACTAAGTGTTTGTTGGGTGGTAAATGGCTGTGCAGCAATGCAGCGATGAGAGCTCTGTGTCAGACATCCAACTGAGGCGATCTGTTGCAGGCAACAGCCTACAGGGCCCTGGCTCTTACTGAAACTTTGGTGTGCTCAGGTTGTCTTTGCTGGCTTGCAATTCAGTATGTAAGTGCTAAGATGTATTTGGCTACACTGAAAATATCAAACTTGTCTGCTTCTCAATAAACTGATAGTGACGACATAGATGAATGTTAATTTAGCATGCTGTGTTTGCTCCCCTTAAAATTGAAGCCTTGATCTAAAGACTGTTGCAGTGAATGGAGTATCTCTCTGTATTGTCAATTCATATTGGATCAGGTCCTGTATTTGTGGCATGGAGTAATCAGTACGAAATAGATTAGGTAACAGCTTCCTTTATTCATTTGTGCAAGTTATTTCAAGATGATCTGATTGCCCACATTTGTTTTGTACAGGCAGCTAAACCATCAATACCAACAACACCAGCATTAATCAACACAGAATTATTCCCCTGCTCTTGCAGGTATTTTGCTTAATATCACTTTACAAGGGCTATCAGGGACTGTCTGTACCTTCCAGTTAAATACAGCAGTGCCACAGCGTGTTTTTCCAGTCACTGGAGGGGTTCAAATGCATTTGCCCTGTGAGCTTTCGAGAAGCATGCTCAAACGAGAATATTTTCACTGACCATGTGAACCCCACCACACATTCTCTTCCCATCCGCTGTGTTTAACAGCACATCATTTCAGTAGCATATATATGTACCTGTGGGTGCATATATGTGTATGTGTCCAGAGACAGTGTGCTCTGCTTCTATGCCTGTTGTGAAGGCATGAATGACAGCTACACCTAACAGGGTAGAGTCTATGTGATCACTGCCATTTATATTTTGACTCACTGCAGTGCTGTCAGTGCCATCTCTCTCGGTACAGCTATGCCCTTGCTTGCTTTCTGCTTTCCAGAGGCACTAGCTAAGGCTACTGAGACTGTTAGATTTTGACTGAAATCCAATCGGTTGTTACTTATTTAACCAATGTGCAGACATCACTTTATGCAATGATTTTGGAAAGTGAAAATGGGAGCTGCCCAGCATCGCCTGCTCGTTGGAGAAGAGCTCTGCATTTCTTCTCCAGATCAGCCATGGCTTTCTCACTGTCTGTCTACTCTTTCAGGGTACAGACAGCCTGTAATGCCTCCTCAGACACTAAATATCTATTTGTTATATAAAGGTTACTGCTTGCTACACTTGTGTATATTCAGTGTATTCAGTCTTGTTTCAGACCTATCTATCACACTGCCCTGCAGCTTTCTGACTGGACCATGTGAATTAAGCGATTTACATGGGGTTTGGTATACCATGACAGATAGCACCCAAAATGCCTGTTTAAGTCCACACAATGTGCCCCAGCTCACCAGCCCTTCCGGCCATTACCCTTTGGCACTGAGCACCCCCAGCTTGGACCACCCAGGGAGCTTCCACTTTTCTAGGTACACCCCATTAACAGCAGCAGGCTGCTGTGAGGCAATTCAAAGTGAAAGGCAGTAATTAGTGACTGAGAGGTGGTAAGAAGCAGGTATAAGTGAGCATTTTTGCCCATTTCTGTGCAAGACTAGCAGTTTAACTCAAAGCATCCCCTGCAGTGGTTTAGGCTGTTAGTGTCTGACTTTGTACTGAAAATAAGAGGGAGGACTCAGAGGCAGTCACAGCAGAGGCATTTTGAGAAGCTATCTCCACTCAGTTACCTTATCTAGGCTGAGAAGTATGTGTGAGTGACTCAAGCCTGCGCAGTGTACATTCGAGCAGGTAAGTTAAAACCACTGGCAATTAAAAATAACCTCCCTGGCTTTGCAGTGGGACAGCGGAGGAGATGTCACACAAGTGCTGAGGCTCAGCAGAAAGGCAGCACCCAATAGCTGAAAGACAGGACATGATGATGGAATAAGCTGGACACAATAACAGAGTCAGGGAGCTCTCAGTCCAGAAGCCCAGAACTCAGGCGTGGACTAAAAAAACCCTCTTAGACATGACCATACTTCATTCAGGAAGCCTCATGAGTCTCACGGACTGCAGCTCCCCTGAATGACTGAAGGCCGAGAGCAAATGCAGCTGATGTTAAAGACATTTTCCAAAACTCTTTTTTTCTTTTTTTCTTTGTCTTTTTCTCTTGGTTCTTATTTTCCTTCTTTATCATTTTGTAACCTCCTATCTGTGCAAAGAGAAAGGTTGCAATTTCAGTGTTAGCTATAGCTTTACATTTCAAATTTTCAGTTAATTTTCGTTTCCCAGTTCTCCTTAATAGATTACAGATGACCTTTTTTATTAATTGCCATCTATTTTAGTACTTAATTTATTTTTCTGGAAAATAAATACTTTACTGACCTGTTTGAGTCTTGTTTTAATGCTTAGCCAAATATCTTAAGGCAGTGAAGAAAAAAACCAAACAACTGAACATCTGCTGAAAAGGTTGCAAGGGTGAATAAGCTCTAATAGCTTCTAATGAGCTTCCAGAAATATATTGCATAAGGAGCAATGAACAGATCCCAGTCCTTAAGCCCTTACTTATAAGACAATCCTGGTCAGTTACTTACTTTATTTACAGATGGGAATAAATTCAGATGCAGGATATATTATTAGCTACTTTTAAAATGCATCCTACAGTGACATATCTCTCTTCAAGCAACTATTAATTGGGCTTAGCACATAGCCTGCTTTTGTGCATTACTGGTACAATTCACATCAGGAGCTTATAAGACGGGAAGGAGTCCCTCACCATAGCTGAAATTCTCTAGCACTCCATCCAATTGGCTGCCCTGTAGCTCCACAGGGGCAAACTGAGCAGGCATGCATAAGAACTCACGTGTGATCTTCACCCAAAGGCTCCTTTGATGACAGGTCTCAGCCCTGCCCCTGGAAGTGAGCATTACAAGGGCAGGCTCATAGATCAAGGAGAGTATCTGGTAACTGTACAGGTGTAGAAAAAAGTGTCACTGCTATTCCCCAACTCACTGGCCAAAACAATAGCCAATGAGTAGTTTGGAAATTGCTGCAGGGTAATCCCTTCTCTTTGCCTTGGACTTTGATTTCTCCTCTTTGGGTTGCCCTCAGTTCAGATACATATATCTACCTGCCATGTTCAGGCCTTCTAGAACTAAATGCAACACCAGAAAAGTCAATAGAGTTTCATTCACTTACAAGTACAAGTGAATTTAACCATAAATCGATAATGAAAAGCAAAATGTTCTTTACATGCTTGTTCTTGTAGCTGTCCTCCATGTGAAGAGTTCAGCCCCACTTAGAGAATCAATGTATCGATAGAAAGTAAACCATGTTTTCAATAAAACTGAAGATGTGAGCAGATTCAGCATTGTATGATTATTAATTTCCAAAGTTAACCACAAGCTTTTAGCAGTTTCCATTAAATCTCCAAAGGAAATTGAAGAACTTGGATAATTATCAAAGAACGCTGTATTAAAATACTCTCCTACATCCCTCTACACGAGGAGAAGCATATTGATACGGCAAGCAAGGATACAGTGTTGACTGAAAGCAATGATGCTTCACTGCCTCCTATTTCTGGATAGCCCTAAGCTCGTTCTGCCACCTTGTGTGATCAACACATATTACAGCACAATCTCATTTTCAGGTGCCTATTTCTTATTCCACTCCAGTAGGTCTCGCCTCTTATTTAGTACTACTTAAAGCCTGGAGTCAGTTAAACTATGTGGAGGCAACAACTCATCTCTGATATTCTAATACAGATTGTCAGGATGAACCAAATTTAATATTTCTTCATAGTCTAGCTCCCAAAAAGCCACTTGGTTTTAATAATTAGAGCAGTTAATAACTCTTGACAATTATATGAAAGAATGCACATTTCTGTTATCTTATTATTACATTGTTGTTCTCTTAAATGCATAACTTTCTTGAAATAATTTGTTAAATAATGTCTGGCAATAGTTTTAGCCCATATCATCCATTCAAAGCAATTTGTTGAAAAAAAAACCCCACCAGTTTTTCAGAATTTGAGCTGTGTAACTAGCCACTCTTTGCCTTATGGTCTATTTCCCCTTTGCAGAAATAGTTTCTTCATGCTTACCCTGACTGGAAAACTGTGACGGTTAGAAAAGCACTTGACTTTCAATATAAAATGCCCATGGAAAGCAAATACAAAAGTAGTCTTTCAGAAAGTTTCTCTGCCATTTTCTCATTTCTGCTGCTATATTCAGTCACGACAATATAAAAAAAAAAATCAAGAACATTTTAAAAAAGCAAAGGGCTTTAATGAAAACCCCAGTTAAAGCCTGTTGGATAAAAATGTTTGATGTTTTGATTAGCTGAATGAATTCAACTATCTTGTTCTGGAAACAGGGAAAGCATTCCTGAAGTTCATCTACAAAAACCTTCTAAAGCTTTATGTCAGACTATCATGAGAGGCTCTGCAAGGGATTCACACACCCAGAAATGGCTGCTCGTACAACGCAAAAATCAGTACCTTCGGAGTACCAGAAAATGCTCACACACCCCATAGGTACCAAAACACATAAATGTGACACTAGTTTTGTCCAGAAAGGCTCTCAGGATAGAGGGGAGTTTCACTCTGTTCAAAGAAAGGCACTCAGCACATCCAGCTCTTAAATGCCTGTAAGCTTGTGTGCAGTGATGCGCTGGTAAGCGAAGGTGACAGAAGGTAGGAAGCAGAGAAAACAATTACCGAAAGCTTCTTCTAAATCCTACAAACACAGATGCTGACATCTATTATTGCCGTATAGTCTGCAGATATCAACTACATTTCTTATCTAAGAAGTGAACTATGGCTCAGACTTAATTAACCAGAACTGCGGTGCCTATAAGATCTATGCTAAAACCACAGCAAATGAAGTCAAAGCAAAACTCATTCCTGAAGTGCGGTTTTACCGTCTTTCACATGGGGAAATAATTATACCTAAAAGCTGATGTTTTCACTTCATACTTATGAAATACAGTTCATCTTACAATATCTCATCAACACCTTAAATTGTGGCTGTGGTCAGAAAACTGTTTATGTTAACATCGCACCGTTTTACTCGCCATACACTCTGCAAGTAATCAAATCACAGGGCTGATCTCCAGTCCTTCCGTGAGGAGAAATAATTGAGGCAGAAAGATTCACAGTGATTTTAATGAGGACCAGGCAAAATATATCTACCAGTTACAAACTCAAAAAAATATGCAGTTTGCATGTCAGAGAACACATTCATAAATTTGGAATATGGTGAAAAATTTCAGGCCACCCGCCCCCCAGAAATTAATAATAAAAGTAACTTCAGAAAAATCTCCTTTGTTTCCTGTCTTACACTGCACAAAATTTTGACCTTTCTTTCAGAAGTTGGTCTGTTTAAAAAAGATACAAAAAAAAAAAAAAATTAAAAACAAAACTGAAAATTTTGCATCTAACTGTATGTTTCAGTTCGACCCAGAGACAAAAAAAACATTAAAATATTTCTTCCAATCACCTACCGATTAAAAAATACAAACTTCAAAACATGTTACACACAGTTCTAACTTCAAAGGAATTTGGCTCATGTTCCAAAAGCACAGAGCAGCCCTAAAGTGTGCATAATTAGCCTGGTATAAGGGAGCATACGGTAAGGGGACCTGGAAAGTTTGAATCCCTGTACAACCTCTTGCAGAGCCTTTGGCAAGTCATTTCATTTCCTTGTATCTCTATTTCCCTATCTATTAAGTCAGGGCAATAATACCTACCTTCCCTGAAGAGGTGACAGTAATTAAGTCAATGTTTTGCATAGCACTTTCAAGATGCAAATCTTTGCATTAAAGTTCTAAGTACTATTATTATTATCATCATTATCACTGATTATCATTAAGCTAAAGCTACTGTTTAATTCTGTATGCTCTCTTCTCATTCTGAGAAATACATTCAACTGCCATTGTAAGCTAATTATACCATCTACTTTTAAGTATAGGAGTACAAAAGCATACCTTCTGCTGCATTTGCAGTCTGTTCCCTCATTCAAATACTCTTTGTGTAAAGGAGAGTATATTCTTAACTAATGCCTTAAGGAAGTGTGCACAGTATTGCCAAATTAGCTCATTGCAATTAGTATCTCAAGTTTCTCAAAAATCCCAGGAAAATAGCAGTAGCCACAAATGCAGTTAATAATGATGACTTTGTAAAACAGAACTGGAGGCTAATATTGAAAGGGCTGTCAAAGAGCAAAAGGCTGCTTTTCAAATGACCTTTAAATCCTCTGCGGCTCCTGTGGAGGATAAGAGGTAACATGAGTGACAAAAAAGGTTTTTCCAGCTCACCACATTTCGCCAGGTCAAAGAAACATTTGTAATGAATAAATAAATAGATAATTCATCCCCCAGCTGTTCGGCATCTTTTCCAATATGAACACAGGTAGGAAGCAGGTCTGGGAAGCTGGATGAATTTCAGAGACCTGTAAAACCGTCAGAGAACCAAGCTCAGAGAACTAAGCCTGAGTCACTCATTATGCAGCACAGAAATGAACAGAAATTTGCCCACAGGGCTTCCGATGCAACGCATATCTATAAACCATAAGGTTTTAAAATGCTGATGTCAAAACTACTGTTTCCTAAAACCAGCCTGATTTGATTTCTTCTGATTTTGTTCATGAGAACACACGGCCACGCGATGCTGTCCTGCCACCCCGCCTGCCCACTGATGCAGTCAGCTGCAAAGCTCAGTGTGTATGAGTTTCCAGATGTCTGGGCACAAAAATGGCAAACAGTGCACTTCAAAGCCTACCTAAAACGATAGATGTAGACACAGAGTAAAGAGGTGGCATGTCACATTTGGCATGCAGCCATGGAGAAAACCACTTCTCTCCTTGTGATTTTGTGTTGTGGTAATGCATTAGTCTAAATAAAAAGTTTTGGTTTTTTTAATGGATATTGAAATTTTACAATTGTCAGCCTTGAAAGCACCTCTTCAAGATGAGAAATGAAACACAGTATTTTCCATTTGTGTAATCTTTCTAAGGTTATCAACACAAAAATGTTTCTAAAGTCAAATTAAAAATGCATGGAAACCCTGAGAGGCAAAGTAAATGTTACTTTTTATAGGGAAGGAAACTGAAACATTAGAGAGTAAATCTGCATCTAATCTTACCCAGTGGGATGAGATATATAACAGTGCATAATTTCGGTCCTGGCATAGTACAGATCCACCAGCCATTTGAAGATCACTCTGTCTCTAGCCTCCTCCATGCACCAGGGAATTTTTAGGCTGCAGGGGAGGCTTTCTGCTGTGGCCCTGGTCTCACCCATACTGGAGGGCAGTCAGATGCAACTGCAATGCTCATCAGGATCCAGAATGCCAGGCAGGCATTTCCAAGCTGTTCATTAGGCACAGAGTGCCTGCCCTCCGTAACATGAGGACTGGAGGGAAGACTTTCCTCTCTCCAAACACCTTTCTGTCAGTTAATGTGACTCCCTGTTTTTCCCTATGGGAGGACATTCAGTAGATATTTGCTCGACCATCAAGGGCAAAAGATGTTAATGAAGCTTCTCCAAAGGAGGAGAAATGGATGAGAAATGAATAAGCAATATTAAATTACATTAATACCTCCGATAATAGAAAAGAAGTCATAAAACATATGTATACATACTCATCTGTTCATCTTCTCCTTGCCTTTCTTTAGGACTTGTAGAAAGCTATCCTGAGGTGGGGTTGAACGGGCTGTTGGTATAAACAACTTTTCCTAATTGCAATAATAAAAAAAAAATAGACTGCAAGAAGGGAATTCTTCATATAATTGGCACCTGCATGGCCATCCAGTGCTGTCAGTAACTCAAGTGAACAAGGTTTACTGGCAAGTCAATGTGTCTCCTTGCTGAACTTCTATGCAAGGCATTTTTTCTTTTTGTTAAAACATAGGTTTCCAGCCTAATTCTCCCTATATAAGAAGTCCAATGAATTACTTAGAAACATCATTTCTGTCAGGGGGCTTTCAACTGCCTTTGCTCCTCTGTCCAGTATTTTTAAAGTATGTTTAAGCATTACTACACAATTTGAAAAATAACATAAGGGGGATAGGTTTAGACTGTTCAGTAACATTTCAGATGGCACTCATTCTTTAAAACTAAGACCACTGGATTTTGCCTACTAGAAAGTCATGCAATTCAATCAGCCTACTAACAAGCCAGAAAATATAATGTATTATACAATATCATGTCTTATCATATAATAATATAAAGAATATTTATCACTGTACTTAAAAATCGTGTAGTTGCAATTCCAGTTCCCAGACAAAAGACGATAATGATTTCTAGTTTTATTACTTCATTGTTTCTCTTTTAAGTAACATTTGAATAGAATGGCTCAGAAATGGCTGGAATTTCAAGTCTAACCTCTGCCAAATCCTCAAAACCCCTGGACATTTGTATCTCACTCATTCTGCTCCTCAAAGCTTCAGACTGATAGTACTGGAAATTAAATTGACCTATTTATTCATCACTGTAGCAGGGCTTAAACTTCAGCAGCATGATTGCCATCATGTCAGTGCTGCCAGTGACCTAAGTCTTGAGTTTCAGAAATTGCCCCAGCAACACTCAATAATAACTGGCAAAGCATTATTACTTCCTTTGGTACTCATTATAAAAAACATTAATTGGGGTGAAAGGTAATCCCCTTCATATGCTAAGTCATGGATCTTCTCTAAGGGTGAACAAGGAGGATTGCAACAATAAGCATGTCATGGTGATTTGTTGCCACAAAATTTCCTTAAAGTTTGAATGAATGAACAAATAGAGGGCGGAACAACAAGGAAAAACATTCCTTTGATTTAAATTATCCAGATCCCATTTCAAAGGTCACCACCAAAAGGAGAACACAACACAGAGAAAGGATGAGCTCTGAAGGAATGTCAGTAAAACTTTTGCAAACCATTTTTCCACTATCCTGTTTTGAATAAATTTATTTTATTTATTTTAGGGAATCATTCCATGGCTTACACACTGCAGCTGGTTAAAATTCACAGTTCTTCTACCACACCTTTCATATTGTCTCTCCCTTTAAAGCACTGTTTTCATTAAAAAAAAAAAAAAACAGAAAAAAAGAAAAAAAGAAAGAAAGAACATAAAAAATCCCCACCAATTTGCTTTGGTTTGACTCATGTGGCAGAAAAGCATTAAACTCATAGTCAGCCAGTTGTTTCCCCCCCACTCTCAAGTGTTGTCATCCTGCCTCTTTAAGCTCTGTTTTATCAGTTGCATGGAAGTTTTTTTTCTTTATTTCAAAGAGCACATTAAACTCTCATTAACAGTAAGGGGAATTAGGCATGCACAGTTAGAAAACAACAAAAAAAAGAAAAACCGTACTATCTGAGTAAAGAAACAAGATTCCCCTGACAAATGGGTATTCACAAAGAAACATCACTACAGGTAACAAATAGGCTCCCTTGGCTAAGCCGGATACCATTTCCAGTGTTTCCACAAGGTGGGCACTGTCTTAGAGGCAAAAAAAAAAAGGTTCTGCTCAGCCTGGGTTTATCTTGAAATTTTGGACTTTCACCTTTATGGAATAATAATTTTTGAAAAAAACAATAATTTAAATTAAATCCCAAGTCTTGTAAAGAGGCATCTTCAGGGCCAACTACAGGCAGGGCTGGAGAGAGTGATGCTGCCAAATGGAAAATATGAGCTGGCAAGTGGACCTGAAATCTTAGATTTTGAACTTGGCAGACCTGAAAAGTCTTGGCATTTGATTACAGATCCTGGAATGTGAAGCTTGCAAACAAGATTTTCCCCATAAGAGTATTAAAAACACCTTTAATATGTATAAAGCAAACTTCTGTCTACCTTTCTTATAAACAGCACTGGTGTGTTTTGCATAGTATGAAGTAGCTTTCTGAAATATGTTGATTTTGCCTAGAAATCCTATCTTCATATGTCTTGCTTTATGTCTCATATGGGCCCCTGTGACTTTTTGACCCTCCAGTAAATTTTAGCATCGTTCAAGAAGGTCAAACAGTCTGGGAAAGCAAAAATGGATTAAAAAACAAAGAGCTGCAGTGGATGGAGAATTACTAGCATAAGCTTTATTCAATATTTCAAATGCTGCAGACTTTAACGGCAGCAAACTTTTAAAGGTTCAGCCTCTACTTTTACTGGCATAAGGGCATATTTTTAAATTTCCATCTGATCTTTAATATCACAAATCAGAGCAGTTACTCAAGTCTTTCTGCAAAGTTATATGAACTGTTTAAATTATATAAAATTTATTTTTAAAATACTATTTTAATAAATAATTATAAATGAGTTTCCTAGTGTTTCCCTGTACCCTCGGTGGCAGGGAAGAGTCACAACATTGCTTGCATCTCTCTGCTCGGCTTGGCCAGAATCCCCTGCATTTTCTGGTTCTTTTCCTTTTTTTGTCTCTCTTTTGCAGGGTAGATGGGGAGCAGACGGTACTGGAAAATCACAACTTTGAAAGTAAATAAAGGAGTGGTTGCAGTCTATTTAATAGCAACATATTCTCCCTGTTAATATTGCTACTGTCATCTTTACCAGCATTACAGTTGGAGTTTAAGCACATAAGAGACACAACTGCTTTCATAAGTCACATCTCTCCTGTAATTTGCTTACAGGCAGTGAGCAATTTATCCTGTTAATATCTTGTTCAGCTATTGAGAAGTCAGAGTTTGAAACCACAGAAAAGAAGCCCAAGACATAAGGTGCAAAGGAATGTTAAAAATTGTTCTGTAGCTGAGCCAACCCCCCTTGGACCCCGCATGTGCAGAAAGTCTCCAGCCCATGAATCATCTATATACTATGTTGTGGTCCACCATGCAAGCTGTAGAGAAACACATGCCAAAAGCTGATCTCCAAAGCCTCAGACAGCTTAGTCGGTATAAATTATCTCTTAGGATGAATTATTCTGTCTTGATTTGAGAATTCGACACTTTTTCCATTTGTAACTTGTTTCCTTCATCTTTTGCATGCATTAGGACAGTACTGGGATATATTTAAAATCACAAGAGATCTATTCCCATTAGTTTGGAAGGCTATTTCATCTAAGTATTTCCTTGTTTCTTAATATTCCTTTACATGGTTTTTTGGTTTTGTTTTTTTTTTCTCATATATCCTGAAAAGGGAAAAGAAAATGGCATAAGCACTGTATAGTGTTTCAGCCTTTCTTTCTTTTTCTTTCTTACCTTTACAAGATCAATTCATTCTCTTTCTCATTCATTTGAAGCACATTTTTTAAAACTTCTCTTTGAATTTCCTAGATAAAATATACATACCTTCCAATCCAAAATTGTTTATTGTTAGTGCATCTTTGAAGTGAAAATGTGAGATTTTTTTTTTTTTTAAATAAGACAAAAATTAAAGTTGGTGTCATATCTGCATTTCAGTTACCCAGAGAAGCCCTATTCTGACTTCTGGCTGATATGTGCTGCTGAAACTGCACTGAGAGTGCTGGCTGGGCTAGCTCCAGTATGGCTGCCTCTGCTGTGCAGAGAGGAGGACACAGTGAGCTTCTCAGCCAGGTCTCCCAAGGATTCACAGGTGATTTAGGATTCAAATCTGTCTCTCCATCTCTCTCCTGAGGATTCCCATTTCATGAGAGAAATCTCCTGCTGGTGCAGAACTACTGTACTGGAACTCACACCATCCCCATCCCAGCTATTGAGCTGAGGAGGTGCCCTCCAAGATGATAAACCAATGTCTCCAAAGAGTGTCTTTCACGTAACGGCTCACAGGCACTAATTTAAAGGAGTGTCTAGCTACAGTATGATTTATCAGCAAAGAAAACTGATAAAATAATGGGCTTTTAAAAGATGATATATTCCAGAAATTAGCTGTATAGCAACCTGCCCCAAAGTCTCATTGGATGTGGCAGAAGTTCATCCAGGCTGCAGGTAATGGTAGACTTGGCCAAAGCTATTGGACTTTGGGGACTGTTAAAACTCTGAGTGCATTTTAATGAGAAAAAAAAATGCTGTTTTATTTTCATTTCCTTATCAGCCACTGCCTTGCCACTGCAACATCAAAAGGAAGTACAATTTCCAGATTAATGAACATTGGGGATAAATGACCTCTCCAGTTAAAGGCTAGTCTCTGGTGCTCTTTCACTAACCTTGGTCACTAGAAAAGGTGTGCCCTCCTGAGCTTCCCTGAAACCCAACATAGCCATGAGGTGGGCAATAAAGTGAGAATACACAACAACTGCAAAGGTCAATGTTAACTTACCTAGTTAGTCAGACAAGTTGGAGACAATATGACTTGTTAGAAATATACAAGTGCCGCAAGACAACTTACTGATATTAAAAAAGATAAGTGTACAGCAAGATGATAACCTGGCATTACCACATTTTATTCTTTAAAATATGTATTGTTAAATATACCCTGAAGCCAACATTTGGAAACAGAGGAGCTTGACAAAGAATTTAGGTGCTCTTTGCTTCAGCATATACAGGATCCTGTACATGACCAACATGAAAGTCAGCTGCCACGGCAGACCTTTGATGCTGTGTGTGCCCTCCAGTGCAGACACATCTGTAGACAAAGGCAGTTGCACCTGACAGGCAGTTGTTCTGGACTTGCATGCATAAGTTCAGATGCAGAAGCCATAAAACATTGTAAACCACACTTCACAAGTTCACAGGGCAGAAGCTATTCAGCAGATACGGCCATTGTTTAAGGCTCTCTGAAAACAGATGGAAACATGATGTCTTCTCACAAGTTTTGTTCCCATATTACTGCCACAGATGGTGCTCTCACCTCTTTGAAGAATAGATCTTTTTTCTTACAGAAGCAATAACAGGATACAAAATATTTTACATTACTGCTGACATAACTGATCTCAAGCAATTACTGCTGAGACACTGCAACTTTCCATGACTTTTTGCTCTCCTTCCCTCTGTCACAGATCTCTCAAAATAGATGAGGCAGGTACTGAAAATGATATTTATTCTAATCAAAATTGTTTAGCACTCCAACAAACATTAGTAAACTGAAGATTCAGATGTCTGTCAAATGGAACTAATACCGCAGAGCTGACTTAAGCTTAAGTTTTAGGGATGATGACCCAAAATGCGCATATAACTCACCTCAAAGATAAGGGCTTTTAACCTCAAGAAGTTACCTTGGACAGCATACTGATCCAAGGGAAGTGACCCTAACTGCAGACATGCTGCTCCAAGGATAACTGGCTCAATTTGCCCTCTGATGAGGTTCCATTTATGTCCTAGTCAAGATCTGTGGTCGTATATGGTCAGTGGTCTAGAAACTTCTCTCGACCAAGGCATTTCATTGGCTGAGGGCCTTGTCTGTCAACCAAAGGGCCTTGTCTTAACTATTTGACTGAGGTGTATATCTGACCACAGTCACCACAGGGCTGGGCTGCTTGACCCCCAAGCCACAGCTTTGAGTATTAACTCTTACCTTTCAGCAGTCAAGAAGTGGTGGGTGCACCTACCACACCCTCCCAGACCACATTGTGTTTCTTCATTTTATTCTCATCCATTCAAAACCAACAACAAGCAGGGACACACAATGAAATAGCAAGTCAGCTATTTACTTATATTTTCTTCTGAAAAAGCCCGTATGTCCCTACTGAGTGATTTTACGAATGTCGCTGTATTAATGTAGTTCACTGAAAATGTAGAAAGAAACTTTTTTCAGGTGGCTTGCTAAGACATTGTACTGTTCCTTATGGGAATTGTTTGTCTTTTCTTTTTCCCCCACTAAGAACAACTAACTGGATAATTATATTTCATCCTCCTGAGGGCTCATTTCCCAAATGGATGTAAATAATAAATCAAGCATGAACTGGGAGGCAACTTGGTTCTCAAAACAGGCCTCTGCATTTCAGCTTCTAGAATGCTATACAGTGTTTGTGCTGTTGTTATTTCACCTTTGCACCTCTTAAACAATGACTTCAGTGTTATTTCCTGGTCATAAATATTGTAAGAAAAATCAGCTCCTATTTACACAAAAAAGAATTTGAAAACTGACAAGAAGAAACAACCTGCTTCCTACTCATCATTTATGCCCACCGTCTCTTAATTTGCTAAGGAAATACTGCTTAAGCTAGCTCCAAAAATTGAACTGCCTTATTATTACAATCAATCAATCAATCAATCAACAAAAATTCATGCAATCAGTCAGTTGTGCCTGTTGATCACCATCTAGAAACCCTGACGTTCAGTCCAGGCAAAGACTACTGGCCCTTAGGTGAAGTGCAGCCTATTACTTATCATCCATGCCAGGGGTCCTCAAACTTTTTAAACAGAGGGCCAGTTCACTGTTCCTCAGACACGTCGGGGGCCGCTGCACTGTCCC
>JAVSBS010023098.1:84564-94769 GCA_033124195.1 Coracias cyanogaster
CCATGAACTGTAAATTTCTTTCTTCCATGAGATTTCCTTCAGAAGCTCCTTGCTCATCCATGCAGGTCTCCTAGCACATCTACCCGATTTTTTACTCAAGGGAATGCACCTATCTTGGGCTTGGAGGAAGTGATATTTAAAAATTGACCAACTTTCTTGGGCTCCTTTACCCTCCAGAGTCCTAGCCCATGGGATTCCTGCAAGTAGATGTTTGAAGAATACAGTTAGCCCTTTGGAAGTCCAGGATTGTAATCCTACTTATTGCCCTACTTCTACCTTGTAAAATACTGAACTCCACAATATTGTGATCACTGTCGCTGAGGCTGTTGCCAACCTTAATGTCCCCAACTAGTCCTTCTTTATTCATTAATATAATCATATGAGATAGTCTGATGCTTCCTGCAGATGGACAATCAGCATCCTGAGAGCTTAGTAAGCCATTTATGCTCCCAGGACAACTCTAAACTACTGGAGCAACATCACCCCAACGTTGCAGAGCAAAAGTGGAAGCCTAGGGAGCCAATTGCACCAATCAATAATTTACCATTCATTTAATCAGCAATGGATTTGTTTGAAGAGGCAGTTATGTTTAAACAGAGGCAGTTAAGTGTCTAAACACATATGTAAATTTAGGCCTGAGAGTAAAATTTGCTCCAGGTCAGAGAGACAGCCTGTGGCAGACGAGGGAATTGAAACCAAGTCTCCCAAATCTCACATTAGCACCACAATCACTTGCTTTCTCTCATCCTGTGCACTCACTACAAATGTTTAACATGCTTCATCCACTATATTTATCTGTCATTTCTGGAATACTAATGTGTTTCTAGGTGTAATACAACAAAATCTACACTTTTTTGAAAAGAGAAGGTTAGGTAATGAAGAGTACTTAAACAGTCCTAAACTGAGATTTAGTTTGGAGTAATATATAGACTGTGAGCTGCCTGCATATACATTTCAGTGCATTCCTCACTCCTATGGAAGAAAGGGAAGTGGGAGAGAAGACATCATGTTTATTAGCTTTAACACTAGCTGCTCTTGCCAATGGAAAGCACTTAAGTTCTCTCTTCCTACAGCTGCCTCTGCTGCAGACTTCTGAAACAAAGAAAATGAAATAAAACAGCAAAGAACATAAGGGCTACTAAGTTGCTGCTTTAAAATTTAGTTCTGTATTTTAAAGTTGTAAGATTTGAAAATGTGCCATTAAATTATACCACAGGCATCTACTTGAGCAGAGTTATGCTTGCACAGTCTCCTTTCTATTGACAACAATGATCCAGAGACAGGTTTTTTTGATCAGGTTAGGAATTCACTGTTCAATTTACCAGGTTTGCTTTTGGCCTGAAAGAGGGCACATAAATTAAAAGCATATCTCAATATGACACAAGCTTTGATGTCTAATAAGGGTTCTGTGAATTCATTATTTTAATATTTTAGATTTATAATCAGAAGGCTAGCAATTTTGCTCCGCACTACATAATACGTTTTTCATGGTCCCTTTCCCAGCTCCCTCTGACAAATGTTTTCCTCAGATTACATTCATTAATACTGGGGATGTTTTGCAAGCCCTAGGGCACTATGATCAGGGATGATTTGAAACATCAACTTTTGTAGATATTAAAAATGCAGTTCAAAAGAAGTTGAGGGACTTTTGCATCACTTGAAATATTTAATAATGTATCAGCATAAATCTGCTGAAAAATTACTTTGAGCGGTGGTATAACATCTAGCAATGTAGAAATGATAAGAAAAAAGCTAAAGAAAAGGGAAAGAACAAGTTTAAGATAAACTGCACAGGATGAGACTTGACACAGGACATTGTTTGCTTTTTTGAAGGAAGCTGCTGTCACCATTTACAAATGCTTCAGCCTTTACTATCTGCTAGTACACTACAGCACTGAAGCTCCACAACATTATGTCTTGGGCAAAGCAATGAAAAAAATCACAGATTTGCTCCTAAGATACTCATCCTCCTTTTGATCATCCAGCCTACATAAGTAGGACATAAACCAGCATGGTCTGGCTTCTTTTCCACTCACTTGATATGAAGCAGTCAGAAAACTACTCAGGTGTGGTGTTAAGCTGTGTTTATACTTGCTTTACATTGCTAAAGCAATAGAAATCAGTGGGACAGTATGTGCAGCTCAAAACAGCCATGAGATATACCAAAGTCATGAACTGAAACCAATGAAGTATGGAAAGTTCATATTAAGTCTTTGATATTAAATATATCTCACTCTCAGCTCTACCTAGGAAAGCAGTCGCAGGACACTCATGTTTTCAATTGCTCTGTAGTGCTGAGGAATGACGTGATGCTTTAGAGACAGAACTGCAGAATCAATCCTCAGCTCAAACTTCATTGGAGTACTTGCTTCACAAATACTTTTCTACTTCACTATTTCTTTTAGAGAAAATCCAACATACAGAAATTTTGCTTCTGCTATTTGCACTGCATGGTAGCTGATTAGTGACTGAAAGTCATTCCATAACATATGGATTTATACAACATCTTAATTCTCCTTTGCTTATATTACTATGAGCAGTGGTAACTCCTCTCCAGAACATATTTAGATTAGCACTGTATCATTTAGAATCATCCTTTACTAGAGAAGCAAAATTCTTAGGTGAAATTTTATTATTTATTATGGTTATGTTTCTTCTGGCATCTGTAATACAAGTGGAACAGAAATGGTAAAGCAGGTCTGAGACCAAATCATTGATGAATTTAGAAGGTTAAACTCTTCCAACAAGATCCTTCACTGAAGAACCTATCACATTACAGTCAGTTTCCAATGGACCCAGTGCCTTTGTGATGCTCTGATCAAGAAAGCCAAACTCATTACATGTAATTGAGGTTTGGAACTATGCATGTCCCAGCTTTCCTGAGTCCTGCCTTATCTACTTATATTTGGCCATTTTATATGTTATGCATTTTAATGTGAACCATGTTAATCAGGTCAAAAATTTCAAACTGAAGTCATAGAAACACAGAATTGTTTGGGTTAGAAGGGACTTTTCAATTTCACCTAGTCCAACTCCCCTGCCATGAGCAAGGACATCTTTTAGCAGATCAGGTTGCTCAAAGCCCTGTCCAACCTGGCCTTGATCACTTTCAGGGATGGAGCATCCACAACTTCCCTAGGCAACCTGCTCCAGTGCCTCACCACCCTCACAGTAAAGAATATATTCCTTTAATCTAAATCTAACCTCTTTCAGACTGAAACCATTACCCTTCATCCTATCACTACATTTCCCTGTTAAAGAATCTCTCTCCATCTTTCCTGTAGGTCCCCTTCAGATACTGGAAGGCTGTTAGGAGGTCTCCATGGAGCCTTCTCTTCTCCAGGCTGAGCAGCCCCAACTCTCTCAGCCAATCCTCATAGAAGAGGTGTTCCAGCCCCCTGATCACCTTTGTGGCCTTCTCTGGACCCACTTGAGCAGGTCCATGTCTTTCTTATGCTGCAGGCCCCAGAACTGAACACAGTAATCCAGGTGGGGCCTCACAAGAGCAGAATCACCTCTCTCTACCTGCTGGACACAATTCTCTTGATGCAGCTCAAGATGCAATTGGCTTTCTGAGCTGCAAGCATACTTTGCCAGCTCATACTCAGTTTTTCATCCACCAATGACTCTAGGTCTTTCTCCTTAGAGCTGCTCTCAACCCACTCATCTCCCAGCCTGTATTTGTGCTTGGGATTGCCCCAACCCTGGTGCAGGACCTTGCACTTGGCCTTGCTGAAATTCTTGAGGTTGGCACAGGCCCACCTCTTAAGCCTGTTAAGGTTTTTCTGGATGGCATCCCTTCCCTCCAGCGTGTCAAACACACCACACAGCTTGGTGTCATCTGCAAACTTGCTGAGGGTGCACTTAATCCCACTGTCCAGGTCACCAACAAAGAAACTTTTTGTTTTCTCAAGAAAGGTAGTATGCTTATAATAAATCAATTATTTTCATCAGCATCAACAGAATTCAAAATCTGAGTGGTCTTCAGGAGCTATTTTTTAATGAAGAACTTGATTAAGGAGCAAGGTTAAGTAGCAATGAAACTTTTAAAGCATACCCCTACACACACACAAAAAAAATGAGCGATACATCACCCAGGGCCAGATCATATTCACAAAGAGATATAAAGAAATTCAGTTGTGAAACTGTACAATAACGAACAAAACTACATCCCCTTCTGCTTATCGCAAGCTCTATTACTTTCCAGCAGAGTGAGAAAAGACAAATATAAGACCAAGCATTTTAAGGGGCTACAGAGGCGATTCTGGGAATTACAGACTAACGAATTATGTGGAAAAGTAAAAGAATAGTGTGGTCTGACCAAGCCTGACATTGGTCTTGTTAGCTCACCATGGTAAATTTGAGAAAAATTAACTTGAGACAGGAAGTAGTAGGCCTTGAAGGAGATGGCAAGCAGCTTATTAGTAATGAAAAAAAAGGAGCTAGGGGAAAGAGGTAAAGCGATAGATAGCAGTGAGCAGGACTGGAAGTGTTCTCAGTGCAGCCCCTGCCTCTGGGTCAGCTGTAAGGTGTTACATCATCCTTGACAGACGTGGTGGGAAAGACTCTGATAATATTGCTTCTATGGCATTAGGAAAGCACGTTGTTAACTAATTCCATTTCCTTGCTCTTAGGAACCTATGCCTAACCTTAAACTATCTTGCTCTTTTGCAGAAGGCTTTCACGTCTTCAAAGTCTCTTGTTATAATCCCACATTTATCATGAAATGAGATACTCTAGACTGGTCATATTTCTCCAGTGTGTCCTTACCAAGGCTGAGTAAAGCAAAAAGATTATGTCACATGACTTTCAAACTTCCTTTTGCTTATACTTCTTACTATGAAGTTTGTCCTTGTGTGACAGCAAGACATTGTTGACTCATGTTCAGGTTGTTATCACTATACTTGCAGCCTCTTTCCTGAAGGACTGTTGCTTAATCAGTTGTTTCCCATCCCCTATTTGTGTAGGTGATTATCACTGCCTAACTGAATATCCCTATTGATTTACAGTTTTTTATTAGAAACCATTTCATTAGTTCACTGAGATAATTTTGAATTCCAACTTGGTCCTCCAGAGGATTTGCACTGCTTCCCAGTTTCATGTCAACACCAAGTTCAGTACATTGGTAAAGTCCTGAATAAACTCTGACCAGAAAGACCCCAAACAAATCTGTTTCTATTTAGACAATAACCACAAAGAGTTACTGTCAGATTTGGCTATCAACCAATTTCACTTCCTCCCTTCTGAACTTTCATAAAGACCATGTTTATCTAAACAAAATATGTATTTCCTGATTCTCTTCTATCCATGTGGATTTTTATCTTATCACACAAAGACACTGGATTTCTTTGATTTTTTTTTTTTTTTCTTGCTAAGTCCTTTTGGGTGTTAAACATCCTTTTATCTTCAAGGTGAACGTAACACAACTTGTTTCATAAGTTGTTCCAGAATTTTCCTGGCACTTAAATGAAGGCCTCTTTTTTTCCTTTTATAAATATAAATCTTTTCTAGTTTTTCAGTGCTTCCTTGCTGTGATAGACCATGTTATGGTTATCCTTCATACCTTAGACATAAGTGCTAGTATTTTCAAGTTCTTGAAATATCCCAGGATGATGTTGGTCTGCCCCATCCACGTGAAAACATCCAACTTTTCTAAGAACTCTCTAACTTGTTCTTTCCCATTGTAGCCTTGAATCTTATGTCCTGTTACAATTGGTATTAGTTGTGCTATAAGCTCCTCTAAGCAGTCTTTTCTATAAAGGCTGTTGCAAAGCCGCCTAAGACTTCTCACTCTCTTTTCATAGTAGTTTTACTGCACAGGAGAGAAAGAAACCCATTTCACTGGTATTTCCTTTACCAATTACACATACATGGAATGATTTGCTATTACTCCTGATGTCTTTTGCCAGGTGCCTCCTATTCTCAGTCCTGGCTGAATTTGTCCCTGTGTTCCTATTGTGCTCTTTTACAGTTGTCCTTCAATATCCAGTCTAACTCACAGGTTTGGTGTATGTATGCACATGTTAGAGGTCAACAGTGACACCATTTAGCAAAGATGGCTTTTGATATGCTTCCTATTATGCTTTGTCACTGCTGTTTTTTCTGCCTGTGTCAAAAGTACCACCTCTTTGAATATACTTCTCTGCACTTAAGTTTACTTTTCAAAAAAAAAGTTTTCTTACACCTTACCTTCCTTCCATTCCTACATAGATGATACCATTTTTGTGGTGGTTCTCATTCAAGTCACTGTACATTACTCCTTCCACTGTTTTTTGAATTTTCTGAATCAAAAGTTTGTGATGAGTTTGTGACACAGGGAGTCCTTGCAGTTCTTGTACTCATCACAAACTTTTGATCAGTAATTGGCCGAGATTATAATAAAAAGTCAACTCAGATGACACATGGGCAAATGTAATGGGGGCAATCAGCATGATTTCCATGGAAGTCATGCTTAAGAAATGCATTGGAGCTCTCTAAAAGAGTTAATAAGCATAAGGAAAAGTGTAATCCAGAGGATTTTGTACCCTTCCCCCCTTTCAAAGTTCACCACATATGACTCTCAAACTAAGATCTCCTGGCATAAAAATGAAGGTCCTCTCAAGGATATCAAGGACTAATTACTAGTTAAGGGAGATAAAATTAACAATAAGAATAAATGGTCAGTTTTCACATTTCAGGAAATTTACCAATGAAGGTCTGCTGTGCTAAAGCTCATGCTCTTCAACACATTCATGAATGAGGTGACTAAGTTTTCTGATTATTCAAAATTACTCACTCGACTTAGAAGCTGTGAAGAGCTGCAGGAGATATCGTGTTTCTAAGTGAACAGGTAATAACATGCCAAATGAAATCCACTGTCAATGAATACAAAGCAAAGAACAGGTCAGGGAAATAACCACACAACATAGACACAACAATGCATTCCAAATTAGCTATTATCCCTTACAAAAAGGTCTTGCACTCAGCCTAAAAAACATCATCTTCATGCTCAGCAGCAGATTAAAAAATAAAATGGACCACTCGGGACTAATAGGAAAGGAAAAATGAACAAAACAGACAGCATTATTACATAACTCTGTTACACAGCGTACAGTTCACTTTACCTCATCCCCCCAATTATTCACAATGTCTTATAAACCAGTAACTAGATACACCACATTTAATTATCAAGAAGTAGATCTAAAGCGTTTGAAAATTAAGAACTGCTTATGTATGTTCTATAATTTAATCATGGAACAAACTCCACAATTCATAAAAGAAATCACCATCAGAACAGTTAGATGCAACAATACACAACAACCTTTGACTCAATAAATCCTTAAAGTCTCGAGTGCCACCTGAAGGGAATTTATACACCACTTTTCTAACATTCTTTCCCTCAGAATCCATCACTGGACACTCTTAGGGTAAAACAATAGGTAGATGTTAGTCAGATAACAGTGCAGCTGCCTTTAAATAACTGAAAATATACACTATTAGCATGCTCCTAATTTCAGTAATGTAGATTGGTAGTACAGCACATTTTACTTCATAGGCAAAATAGGAGAGTCTACTTGGGATTTTTTTTTTGTTAGTGCACCACAACTGAGCTTTTCATAAAAATTAAGTTCTTGCTGCAGAAAAAAGAAAAAATAGAAAAGAAGAGACACAAAGAGGGGATGGGTGTGAAATCAGTAATTTGGGCATGAAAGAACAAGTGGGAATACAGGAGTGTGAATGACAAGACTTGGGCCAGTGTCACAAAAGGGGTGAAAAAAAAACAGAAATCAAGGCTGTCTCATGCACAGTTATCCCAATCTGGTGCAAGCAAGGAATTAAACTGGTGGGATAAGAATGGCAAGAGAAGGAGATGGAGCCTGTGATGTGAGGACAGAAGGAAGACAAGGAAAGAGGGTGGATACAAGTGATGGGGCAAGAGTCATACTGAGCAGCAGGGGAGCCATTACAGCTAGTACTGTGCACACATAATAAGATAAATCTATTGCTAACTTGCTAGGTTTTACAAATTTTACAGAAACATAAGGCTCCCAGTGGATGAAGAAGTGTTACATTGCCATCTAGAGCAGAAAAAAGGAAAATATAGGAGAATGTTAGGTGAACACAGCTGCTTTGGAATGAAAAAAAAAAAGTTAAAACAGAAAAGCACTCAAAACATCTTCAACTACGAAATTCTGAGAAGCAGTAAGGATGCTTTTAGTCAGACTCTCACATTCAGGGAAACCCCCAGTCAGTGCAAGACAGGAACAGAACTCTGGCACCATGTGGCCTGCAGATGAGCCTCTATCTAATAAGTTAGAAAGAAAAATAGCTACAGGAAGAAAATAACTGATTTGACAAGCCAAATCTCACCTGCGGCCTTCTCTGGTATCCTCTTTCTAAAAGAACCTGATGCTTCAAAGGAAGGCCCAAGAAACCATCCATGGAGATTTTTGGTTTTTGTTTTCTAAACTAACCTAAATAAATCAATGTGTGGTTCTTACACAATAGAAGTTTATTCAATTTCTATATCAATTTTGTATGGCCCTGATATAACTATATGCATTCTCTATGCAGCAATATAACTACAAAAAGGTAAGTGCATACATATGCATACTTTGCCTCTAAAACAGTTATAAGACAAGGTCTTAAAGAAATAGATAAGGAAAACTTTTCAAGGTATTAGTCACAAAGCCAACAGTTTTATAAATTAAATGAACTTCCTGACTTATAAATTTAAGGGGATATATAAAATCCAGGCTAGAACAGTGTGTGAATACTCAAACAGCCAAATTGCCCCCTGAATTGCACTACTGCTGGCTGATGCCTTATATGTGTGGTAGAAATGCAACTGTTGGAATGAAGTGTGTTACTCAGCTTACCTGTTCAATGGATCCCCAAATCAGCAAAGCACATGCTTAGCAGTAAGCTTATAAGCTGTGGGGTGGCAAAAGGGAGAAAAAGACACCCTGACTGCTGCAGAGAAGTGGTGCTGCCCCTTTAGAGCCCTTTCTTTGCACCTCCCCTGCTTACAGAGCACAAAAGCACACCACTTCCACCTCTGACCCTGCTGCCAGCATCAAAACCACCTTTCCCAGTGTCACCACTACAAATATTCGCACCATCCAATCCCATGGATAGTGATTGCCTCCAAGTCCCACTGTGGGAGCTAAGGCTTGCCTATAGCACCCTTATAAATGAAGCTGTGTTGACAGGCACCAATTTCCACCATGCCACAAAGTACAGCAATACCTTCAGGTTTTTAAAGCATCAATATTCATGACAATCTACACAAGAGCCAATATACAGTCTGACAGGACACCCAGAAGCTTCCAACTGTTACACTGCCTCCCCTGCACAACCTCCACAAATCTGGTAAGTCACAACAGCCAGAAACGTTTGCTTAGGACTGAGCAAGAGTAAAATTGAATTACCTCTTGTTATTAGAGAAATTTGTCCCATAGGAAGGTGTTAAAACCACTGAAGCAAGAAAGTAAGAGAGCATTTTATGGCTCACTGCATTATGAATGGTCTATGAATACACAGACAAAGTAGTCTCCAAAGCTACCAGACTCCAGCTATGGGCTCCATGTTTGATTAAAAGATTATAAATGGTCAGACAAATACTCTTGTTCTGTTCTCCAACAGTTTATGACTCCTTTTCATTTTACAGTACTCAGTGGCAAAGCTTGCCTAGTTCAGGCTTGCACTGAGACTCCAATTGTTTACCTTAGTTGATTCAAGTTGACATGTTTGAAAATTATTACATCCATTTGTTCTGCTAGATGTTTTGTCTCCCTTGCTTATACTTCCTAATTTTGTGCTTCTCCTATTATTGGTCTTATGACTAAAGGCTTTAATTTATTCACCATACAATGCTTTTACACACATTTTCTGTCATTCGTTACACATTGTCTCCATTGTCTCCCAGTATCTCTAGGGTGTAGTAAGAAGAATTGAGAATACAAAAAGTTACACTATATATTACCTCATATGTCTGCCTTAGACTTTAGCTACTGAACTTCGATGCACTTTAATAGAGCAGACTTTTCCCTACTGAAATTATTCAGTCATGAAAGTATAATAATAGGTGTGAGCCCACATAGCATCTGAGTGCAAAATCAGTAATGTTAGCAGACATGCAATCAGGAGACATCTTAGTACCTCAATAAATCTGAGGAGAAAATTATCAGAATAAGCAATATAACCCCTGCCTTCTCTTTAGATCC
>JAVSBS010023098.1:94869-113899 GCA_033124195.1 Coracias cyanogaster
TGATCATAGAAGGAGATCAGGTTGGTTAAACAGGACTTGCCCTTCATGAACCCATGTTGGCTGGGCCTGATCCCCCCATTGTCCTGCACTTGCTGTGTGATCACCCCCAATACATCACTTAATAATTAAAAGTTCACACTGACATCCCCTCACTTCTGGACATATAGAAAGAAGAATATCCATTACATGTAAAAGACAAGACAGTGAAACTCTTTCTGCTTAAAAAGTCTCAGATTTCTTGCCAGGTTCTCAGTGGATTTTCACTCCTTTTAAATCTGTTTCAGTTACTTTTAAGCAACATTCTCTACAGTTACTAAATATTCGGATGCCATCTTAATTATCTGTGGTGGATTTTGCTACCATGACTAGAAGATTTAAAGCATGGTCATCCCCACCAAAGCCAGTGCCTCCACATATTTGCCTTTGGAAAGAAAGCCCAGAGGGAGATCCTGCTATCCGAATTTTATATCTGCAGAAGATTTCCCTGCTGCAGTAGAGGCATAGCCAGCAGGTATTCTCTGCAGTTATCTTCCAGTGGAATCACTTAAAGGAGACTTAGCTTGTTGAGATTCAATATTTAATGGTCTGAAATAAAGAGAACATATAAAAATCTTACTAAACCTAAAGCAATTGCTATACATAGTAAGGAAGCAACATGGAAAAGCTGACAGAGCCTCTCTGAAAGCAGATTCTCTGATTGCAATTTTTCTATCACAAGTGCTGATAAAATCACTTCTTCAGATCAGTTGTGCATTAAGTGGCATTGCCTGGTCTGTGAGGAACACCTGAAGATCTTCTTCCTCAGCCACCTCTTACAATTTGACAGTAATTTCAGAGAACAAATGTTTTGAGAAGGATCTGGAAAGCAATGGAAGGCTAATTAAACCAACTTACTCTCTAAAGGTATGATTAAAATACAAGCTTTCTTGCACCCTTAAGGATAAATTAGGAACAAAGGCATCAAAAAAGAATCTACACAGACACCCTAGAGTTAGAAAAAAATGCAAGCAGTATATAAAAAAAAAAATCAAAGGAAATGTCTGCTTATGTTGGGAAAATGCATACAATAGACATGGTACCTCGCTGACTTTTTCCCAAGTATCACTGTTATGAACTGCTAAGATTTTTTTGAAACAGCCAAAAGTCTTACATCCAACAGTAGCTCCTCTTGATCTCCTTCCCCAGCTCTGGCACTAGAGAACTGCATTAGAAAAAGAGCTTACCTCCTTCAAAATGTAAATCTGCTTTTCTGCCTAAGGGAATATCTAGTTATTGTGATGATTACTTCTGGCTATCCTGCAGTTGCAAGCTTCTGGAGGCTAATTAGAAAGCATCTAGTGACCACAGTTGTCATTATGAGGCACACCCACTACCTCTTTCTTATTACCTCGGTCAGTGCTCAGCTTCAGAAATCATCCTATCAGAAAAGCATAACATAAAATCTTCAATCTATATTCATATCACTAAATCTATACAAATTCACTCTAAAACCTTAGTAGTGCTCATTACAATCATTTTATCAGCCTGAGCATTTTTTACATAGAGCTCTGAATTAATATCTCCTTTCCACAATAATTCTTTGGCACCTTCTGTAACTGCATTCTGTAGAATTTGTTTAGGTCTTTCCTGTTTGTCAAAAAATGGAAGGGAATATGGCTCATTGGAAACTAAAATTGCCAGGTTAAGTACCACCTTATATTTTTATGGCTTGCATTCATGTAATGGGAATGAGATTTATGTCCCTAACCTTGAAATATTCTGAACCAATTATTTACTTAATATTTATGTTAAATTATCTATGATTGCAGCACTGACTATGAAAGTAACCAGAAAAAAATTCTGCAGGTGGCCTGTAAAGCTAATTTTGAAGTTAGCTTCACTAAGCTCATGCAGTGGTCTCACAGAATATTAATATAGTGTTATAAACTACAGTACCCTCAGGGTGTTCACCTGCCATGGAATTTAATTTACTTCATATCTCATCTAATAGACTGAATCTCATCTATTAGGTAAATATAATGTGAATACGTTTCCTTGTTTCTCTAAGGAGTTTATTGGTAAAACCTGGAAAGTCATTCCTACAGAATCTTCTACTGCTATAATTAGCTTGAAATTGAGCTATTGTGCCCTTTTCTGTATTAAGCAATACAGAATATACAGTCTAGGTACAAAATACCTCCATGCTCAGGCTTGATGCAGCAGCTGCATTGCTTACGTAACACATTTGTGTTTATTCTTTGTATCGCAAGGAGGAAAAACTACAGCCGTGTCTGGGGATTTGAGACAGAGGCCATGTCTCCACTGTGCTGAGTGCTGTGCCAGCCAAGAGGAGCTCTTCCCAGGGATAGCACCACACTCTGCCCTCGGTAGCTTAAGTGGCGCATTCTTCTGTCTGAGCAGATAGACCTCAATTTTGTAGGATTATGTGAATGGTTAAGTTGACTGAAAACAAATCTGGTATTGTCAGCAGCCAGCATGTTGGCACAACCCCAACAGTGGGAGTGGAAAAGCGTTTGAATACGCTTTGTCCCTGTGTGGTTCTCGCAGTGCATAATGCCTGGCTGTGGCAGTGCCGTGCAGGTGGCATTTGTTCCCAGTGCATCCAAAGCATTCTGAAACAGCAGCTTACTGGGTGGGCTGATAGGCAGCGCACAGTAAGGGCATTTTCTAAGGAAAAGGGCAGGGAGCATGTGGTGTGGAGAGGAGCATGCTTTCTAATTAGCTCTACTCATACTAAAAACTGTTCTGGTAAGAGGAAGGCATAGCAATTTTTTCTCCCTGCTTTGTTTTCACATGGATTCTTCTGCATATGACCTACCGCTGCATAGTATTGCACCCATTTGGTTTATTCTTTGCAGCCTGTGTTCATGACAGTTATGGTTACTTAGCACCAAGGACACTCCTATAGTTAGTTAGTTATGCTGCTGTGTCCATCCTGATGGACATACACAGTCCTGTGTGGACTCATACACACTTTTTCAAAATTCACAAGAGAATACAGCCTTACAGATATCCCAGAATAAGCCCATTTATCCATGGCCTGCACTCCTGTGCAGGAAGTGTTGTCAGCATAACTCCTAGGTATAGGTCCTCCAAAAATGCTAGTAGGGGCAGGGAATTTAGGCACCTGACATGGTAGCAGTTCTCATTCTGTGTATGTCATTTACGATTCAACTTACTTGTTAGGTTAGACAGGGGAAAAAGACACACAGGATGCATAAAAGCAGAAAAATGCATTGCTAAAACAGCTTCAGAGAGGGAGAATGAGAAAAAGCTAGGATCCATGGGCAACTTAAAAAATAAAAAGTAGATGTTATAGTTCGCTGAATCAAATATGACATTATAGTGCAGAGGAAATTGAATTCATCTGTACTCGATAAGGGTGGCTTCATTACTCACTTGTGTCTTTGCTTAGTTGTGACACTCATGACTGATGAGACCATCCCCATCTCATGAAGATAAATTCAATATCCGTAGTAACATTCTAATATATTCTCTATATATAGAGAATGCATTTAATGGATGGTGGTGGGATAGTATTTTTATCTTCACTGGCTCATGAAAGGAAGGAGTACAATTTTCCAGAGCTGACACTTTGGGTGAGTTAATATGGACTCCTTTTCACAGCTTCTGTGTTGAGGGTGAAAATGTCAGTGTGGGGACATGGGATAGGGTAGCACAAAGGTTGACTTCACAGATCTATAATCTAAGATCTAATCCATAATTGGATCAAAATGGAAAAGAAATTTGACCATTGTATCCTAATCCTGATTAGGTACTTGTCTGTGTATGAGCACACCACCACCATGATATCGTGAATAAGAGGAAGCACCATTGAAATATGCTGACATTAATTTAGTGTTGCTCAGAGCTGTAACTTTCCTCCTCTTCCTCCATTCTAGTTCAGTTTTTCCATACCAGTGAAACATTTCTCCTTGATGAGATCTCCTCCCGTCCTCCTTCCTCATGTGTCCTCCCTCCTCCAGTAGCATCATATATACATGCACACTTGTAGCAGACTAGTTTTAAAATGCGGAAATCTTGGAAGCTGTTCAGCAGAAGTGATCCCAGGAGAGATGTGATTAATACGTAAAGCAGAAAAGGAGGTCAAAGGTAGCTATCATAAATTTAATTTACTATGCATCTGTAATTTATCACAAGTCTATACAGAGAGTTCACATGCCTCTCCATGAGAAAGATTTTTCCTGATAGATCCAGGGGGAAAGAGGGAGAGCACAGGTTTCTAAAGCGCCATCTCTGTGCATGCTGCTGCTGAAGCAAACACACATCCACACACGCACCCTAGTTCAAAGCACTAGTACAGCTGGCCACCCCAAAACATAGGAATTTCCATCAACTTCTGTCCAGATTGAGACAGGGGTCCATTCATTCAATATTCCTCCTCTTACCACAAGACAAGTAAGAGATTTTGCTGACAGGTAAAAGAAACATTGGAGAAGAAAATTCTGGAATAAGATGCACATACAGCATTTTCTTTTAAATCCCATCATTTGACAGCTGACGTATGTCCACTGAATAATGATTTACATCACTTCTTCCGTGAAACTTTTGCAGTGTAGCTGGATAATACCAGTATCGCTCAGTTTGTCAGTGTCTTCATCACAGCCACTTGAGAGTTTCATAATGTAACATTAAAATCTGCTTCAGGCTGAAACTTGGCACACAAATGCATGAGAAGGCTAAAGCTAGAAAAAGTTTCTTTAATTTCTAGAAAATTGTTACATACTACCTCTTTTCTGGAGTATGGAATATGATAACTTTCTTTGATTATAACATGCATATATTATTAATGGAATCTTCTTTTTTGATCTAAAACTATAATTCTATGAAGCAGATATTTTCTGTCACCATCTACATAACAGAGCATTAATTTGTTAAGCATACAGAAACATTCCTCCACCAGATGATCAGTAGCAAAGAGGTGCTACGCAAAGAAATACCAGTTGTATAACAAACTGAAATGCAAATTTTAAACAAGGCCTAAAGTGTTCAAAAGGTAACAAGGAAACCAAATGGGGGAAACTGACAAAGCAAAAAAAACCACCACAAAACAAACCCTTTGAATTTTTCACAGTTTGACAAAGGTGTAATAAGAGTCCAGTCCTTTGGTTCTAGGTGCAAAGATCCCCTTACATGATCCTCCCAACTACCTTTCATTGTTGTATGTTGTGATTCACTGAAATAAATCTGTACATATTCTGTACATAGAAAAGTGTTTTTTATAACTAGCCCTAGAAACACGAACAAGAAATAGTATATATACACGTATGTATTTATGAGTCACGTCTAAATTCACTGGAAGGCTGAAATTAAAGAGCTAGGTCCTTCCTTAATTCAGTGGAGCCAGGCGAATTGACACCAGTTGAAGAACTGCCCAGTAACTCACTGTGACTTTAATATAGTTTTACATATGTATTTTTTTCCCTCTGATTTTCAATATAGAATTTAATTGATATAAGGTCTAAAATATTGTCAGGTAAACTCATTTCAAGTGGAAGTATCACCTTCCAAGTGATCAAACTGTCCATCTAGTTCAGTTCCCATAAAGCTTCTATTCAGACATGTTTAATATTGGTATTACACTTTTATTAAAGATTTTCAAGATACCATAAAATTTTGAAACCTTATACACAAAAACGTTTGACAGTATATTATTCAAACAAACAAAAAGCACAGAAGAAAGCAAAACATTTTTTATTTTCTCCCCATACCATGGATTGGAGACTTTTCCTACCGTACAGCAGAATTAGACTTTCTGCTGCATTTGAGATAAGACAAATGCTTAAACTAACACCTAAATAAATTCTGATCATAAAAGAGAAAGGTATGGTTAATATACAGAAAACCAGAGGAAAAAAAGTGGTCTCATTAGCGGCATTTTGATCAGATTCGTCTGTATTTTCTCATCAAAAGAAGTGTCTACTCAACAGCAGAGGAAACGTTACACTTGCCTCCCCACAGCCTGCAATTCACGCTCAACAGCACACTCCATACATGTTCATTCCCCAAGTGGTAACACAATTGTGGTAATTACAGCATGAGCATGTTCTATGAAATGGATACTAGTTCATTAATTAAAAGATGAACGTAAGTGATTATTTCAACAGCAAGGCTAAACACAAGGGTAATCCCACAGAGAGATCTGTAGGGGAAGATCTGTCCAAGATGCGCCCTTGACTTAGTTGCTTCTCCCAGGAGGTGCCTTTAAAGGAATGCAGCCTAACAAGGTAATAATTACAGACCACTCTTAGTGATAGTTAAGTCAGTCAGGACCTGTTCACCTTTGCAAATTGTTCCAGAACCAATAGGTATTTCTAGGGATGTATTTGCTGTTCACAATCATCAGCCAGACACTTACACGGACAATCAGCACATGGAAGCCGTGACCATCTCTTCTGATGATGTTCGGGCCAGATAACACTCAGATTCAATCTCATCTTTGCTGTTGATATGTCATGGTGTCTCAATAAGTGTGTGCTATCATTTCTGCCCTGGTGTGGCAAGAGAAATCTTTTGAACAAAGGAAGACTGAACAGTAAGAATGAGATACCCCTGTTCACGCCAATTTCCTTGTCTTTGTCACTGAGCACATGGCTTACCAAGAGGACATGTTGAGGAAAAAAGTCCCCTCACACAGCTTGTTAATACAAATACACAAGCCAAACCCCTACTTTTTGGCATTCAGACCCTAAGCACGTGTTCTCAAAAGCCATTCTGCATTAGCTGACAACCCCTAATTAGAATCACCAAAGACCTAATTACCGCAATGACTTAAATCAGTCCATTCATGTTTTTAAAAAATGCAGCACTTTTTGTGGAACCACTAAGCCAGCACTGCCAAACTGGAGCAACCACGTTCTTTCTCTCACACCTTGTCACCGGCTGATTTAAGGGTTATTGCATCTGGCTTGATTCAAACATTGTACTCAGTCCAGCTTGTGGTTGACCACATATGGCTGTAGTAGAGGAGGGGGAAAACCAAGAAGCTTTTCCTTACCTCATTGCATTCCTAGTAATCACTTACCCTTGGCAGTCATCAGCTCTTGGCAGCCCTCCATGTTCCCCGAGAAGAGAAACAGGTCCAGTCTTGTTCTGGCAGCAGAGGCACCAACACCACCGTGGAGGGCAAGGACAATGATAGAGTTTCTTGCCACCTCTCACTTGGTAAAAAGCAACCAGCTCTCACATGGGAAAGAGTATATACCACACTTTCCAAATGAGGGTGCTCCCTTTCATGATTATTGAATAATGAATCAGAGTTCATCCAGAAATTTACCAAGAGGGCTGGGGTCTGAAGTTACCAGGTAAACCCTGGGCTGACGTAAATCTGTATGAGGGCACTGATCACCATAAAGATACGCTGATGAATATGTACCAAGGATACTCTCTGTAACCTTGCCTGAAATGATTAAATCAATCCAGATCTTTGATATGGACACTGTAGACAATAACAATATTAGTCTCAATAAAATGATACTGAGAGTAGAAGTCCTTTTCAGTTTCTTTATTTGATTAAAGCGATTCTGGCTCAATGTCTCCTGCATATTATCCCATGATGTAATTGAATAAGGATATTGAAACAGAAAGCTGCTTCTAAGTAAGGGAATACTTCACTGGGGCTTTTGTTCTTATTTAGTACAGTTTAACAATTCCTTCCATTCACTGATCATGGATGTCTGAGAAACCTGAACGCACCCGCCCTGCCTAGACATGGCTGTACTCCATGGCCCATCGTGTTTGGAAGCACTCACATTTGTAATGGATAGGAATCCAAAATGGTAAAAGTAACCACTTAGGTCAGGTTCCTCTCTTCCTCAGATGTACATATTAATTCCATGATATTTCTCAGTGTCCATGGAAAAAATCTTATTTTATTGTGTCATGAAAAGTCTTTCTTTATTGTGTCATGAAGTCAAATAAAAATGTTTGACAGCTTGTGTGCTGCTCACTGCTAAACTCTAAATGCCACTGTTGGGTTTTTTCTTTCCTATATAATCTTCTGCTTTTTCCAGGACAACTTATGACAGCAGGAGAAAAATACCCAGAACTTTCTCTTTTTAAACATCATCCTGTTGAATTAGATTAATATTACATGTTTATTAAATAAACCAACAGCACAAATTACTATTAAGAATGGAAAATAAAACACTATGAATTAAATCCCTGCTGCAAGTGAAGCCAGTAAGAACAGGGTCAGGTCAAATACACCTAAGGGAAGCAGTGATTTGATCTACTGATTGAATCGATGCAGATGTTTAAGGATATGGTCTTCATTAAGCCGCTCCTTCAGTCCACAATGTAATCTAACTTAAAAAGCAGATGAGGCTGAAGAGATATTTCTTCTCCTTTTAAGAAAGGTATAAGTTATATATATCACAAAGATTAAAAAGCAGCTTGCAATTACCATTTCTTTTTTTAACTAGTATTTTTAAATTTCTAGTTTCCAAAGACTCTTGCATAGCCACTCAGCAAATCTGGCTACATTTGTTATATGCTATCAGTGATAGATATAATCCTATAATTTCCAATGCAATAACGAGAGGTTTAATTTTCCATTTCTTCCCTCTGTGAGATGGTGCCTGGCTTTGAATTCTCATTTATGTCTGCATGAGTACACAAACCTGATCTGAATCATTGTGAAGTCAATACCTGCTCCGACTTCTTTTTCATTGTTAAAAGGCAAAGCCTGACCTGTAATTCAAAGACATAAGAAAAAGTTTATCCCATCAGGAATCTCTCTACATCAAATCTTCCCTGATATCATGACTCATCGAAGGAACTGTTAAGAGCTGTATCAGTTCATAAAAGGTTGCCTTCCTTTCTTCTTCGGGACTTCCCAAGAAACGTTAACAATAATTTTAAACTCTGTAAACCAGCACATTTGCAAACTTACTCCAATAACACGCTTTTTTTTTCCTGAGAAACAGAGAATGCCTATCAAATCTGAGACTAATTCACGAGGGACTTAACACAGAAAGAAGTCAGAGCAGTTCCTCCCCACTGCCAGGGACTGCAGGGACATGAGAGCTGGATGATTTCCACCACCATGGGAGAAGAGGGGGAGGCAAGGCAAAGGGCCAGGAAAACAGTCTTTGTTCTATTCACACAGAGAAGATAGTATGGAGGGTTGCTATTCTCTTGTCTCACTATGGAGCCTTTCTGTCTTCCAGCTACCCAGAAAGAGAGCTTTCTTCTTTTCCCTCACTTCTTTCTCAGTGAGAGTGTGGAGGTAGGGTTGGGAAGAGTTGAGAACAGACAGCAACAGCTTATTGTTCACGTATTTCCTGTCCAGAACAAGCTGAAAACCTCAAAAGTCAAATACAAAACACATTTACCTATATCTCTTTTTATTGTGCTAAGAAATGGCTGTTAGTGTTTTATAACAGAGTAAAATACAATGGCTTATCTTTAATGCTTGGAAGTTCTTTGAGTACACCAGCCAAGAAGGGTTGTTTATATTTGCACATGCTTGTGCAAATCCAGCTACAAAACTGCATTAGGATAGCGGAAAGAATAGACAAAAGCATTTGTACTTGTGGGAAGTTTCTCAAAATATAGTTTTTTGATAGTAAAGTCTTATTTGCCTGTATAATTTTGACCTTTTTTTTGGAAAAAAAAAACCAAGCCACAAAGGCATTAAAGCAAAGAGAAAAAAGCAAAACTATCTTAGCCAAAGGCTGAAGATTTTTGCAGGAAAATACAAACATATGCATTCAACTGAAGCAAGACATCTCAGTAGTCCTACATGCAAATGCTTCGCTTCAGTTCAATATTCAATCTGATCCTTGTAAGCTGTCACAATGCTTCACAAGAACTGCATTTTAGGAGCCAAACCCTCCATTTTCCCAAAGCAACCCACTTCTTCTGAACTGCTTTCCAACAATGGTGCCCATTTTGTACTGTGACAAGTCCCTGAAGTATTCCGTGCTGCAGTACAGGCAGGGATAATGAGGTATGAGTTATTTGCACTTCAAATGTTGAGAAAATCACAGTGGTGCCCTAGTAAGCTACCATTTAAAAAAAACAAACCAAAACAAAACAAAATTAAAATAACACTTATTAACATCAAATTGTCGCAAGATGAAACCTCTTGGTTTGGTTAGATAAACTGAGACATTGTAAATCACACTGGAGCAACTTGAAATAAATACTTTGCTTTCTGTTTTCAGTTAAGGATTTTCATGTTTATAAAATAAAAAATAGAAGTTTCCAGAAAGGTAGAGACACATTTTGATAAATCCTACCAATAACTATAACATAGGCCTGAATCTGTAGCCTTTTAGCCTGGTATAAATTAGGATTAATCCCAGCATACAATTGTGAAATCAAAATCTGGAGCATTCAAGTGACACTTTAAACTTAGACCATAAAAGGTTCATTCTTGAATTCAGTAATGTGGCCTAAACTGTCACTCCTTGATGTCATATGCTGTCATTTAACATAAGGTCTCTGGGGTGCTCTAGTCCCCCACCAGCTCAGCACAGGGCAGTTCAGAAAAGACCTTTCACTTCAAATTCCTTACAATGCCCTTGCTGATATAAAATCTTCAGGGTTCTCAGTTTATCCAGGGAAGGATTTTCAGTAAAATCTAGAAAATTTTGATCTGTAGTTGAGAAAATCCAAACACCTCTTTAGGTACATATGCCAGCTGCAATAATTCACAAGTTCCCAGATGTGCCTGAGCTTTATCAGAGTAGATTTCAGTGCCCATTACTCCAAAATAGAAGGGTAAATATATTTATGATATTTTTTATGTGAGACTTCTTCCAATTTGTTAAAGCCACAAAGCAAATTTTTGAATTCTTGTTTTCCTTTTTGTCATAGGCCAAATGGCTCTTCAAATCCCATAGTTCTTCCTGAAGTAATTTTCATATGTTTGGGTAAAACCAAGCATAAGTAAAGCAAAACACAGTTTTCCTAAGCAGTAATAGATACTTATTTTGGAGCAGACCCATGCATTATTAAAACCATACCACTATCATAAATAGTTGTTTTAAAAAAAAAAAAAAAACACAGACCCATGATTGTAATTATGTTCACCTTTATGTAATATCTTGTTATCAGCACAACCTGCTGCCTGGCCATGAAGTTGCTTGGTCCCTCAAAATTAACTGACAGGCTCTAGCGAGGGATGTATCCACCGACAAAGTTACTCATCCACACTCCAGCCCCCACAGCCTCCCTGGAATTTTTCATTATTTCTGTAACACTTTGTTTGCTATTAGGATTACATGATTTATTTGTACAGATTGGGAAGTCTCTTCTTGGTGGGCTGCTGTGTTCGGTAAACATCTCCCAACAACAAACAAGGATTTAAATAATCACTGTGTAATCAGTAGGCACCAGCACATTGGATCTCATTTCTTCAAATCCAGGTAGCTGTCTGTCAAATCACAACATTATCACACTAAAAGTTAGATGCTTAGCCGCACCAGAATAATTCCCCCCGCCCTTTTTAAGGAGTTTCAGTGAATTTACTAGAAAAGGGTAATGGACTTTCTGGTTTTGCATGGATTCTACTGCAACACATCAGGTTTGTCTTGAACTCAGGGTGAAAGTCCTAAGCAGCACCAGGAGGAATGAGGCCAGAGTACAGAGCAGTATTGACTGGCTATCGCCCAGCCCATTTTGTGCCTTGGAGGGAATATTAGACTAATCAAGTAATAACCTGACAACATTCGGCCCCAATTAAACACCTTTCCAACAGCTGCAGCTAGTATCATTTGGGCTTGGCAGGTACATGCTTACTTGATACAAATACATCTGTGTGTAAAATAGCTGGTCCTAATTAAATTTTAACAGGAGGTAATAATTGCTTCAAAAGTAGGCAAAATAATCATATTAGGCAGATAATTCAGAAATCTAAAATAATGCCATTTTATACTATTAAATCAGCTTCCAATTTTATTTGTTTAGGCTTACTTACTTTCCACTACCTAATGTATTATCTTAAACATATTTTTGAACACCTAAAGCACAACGAAGTATTTGCATTTGAGTTTAGGCAAATACTGATCGACCTTATTAAAAATATAGGAATATTAATATGGATCTGGAGGTTGTGCTATAACCTGGTTGCCACTATCTCTTCTGGCTGCAGATGCCCAAAACCTCTCAAGGAGCTCAAATGATAATGAAAGCAACCTCTGAGCTATAAGGAGTTGTATGCACATGTCAGTGAGCAAATCCAAACAGTAGAGGGGACATAGGCTTCTTACACACTATTTGTCAAGTTCTTTAATATGAAAAGATTCTTGGTATTTAATCAATAAAGAGGAAGTGAAGAGTAGGTAAAAGGAAAACATGCTGATGAGATAAAGAAAAGCTTGACTATGGATAAAGAAAAAATGGGCACTTAAAGTGATCACCATAGAGTATAGAAAGTGGTTTTAAAATTACTTATCTGATTAGTGGGAGCTAGTCTGTCAAGTAGAAACAAATTCACATAAATATTCTGTAAATTAAATATTCTCTTGTCATTGAAGCTGATTTTGATTGTTGATGGGGTTTTTATTTCCTCAGAAGGAGACAGCTTATTACATTGATTTCAGTCTCCAGAATGCATACTGTAATTATGTAGTTTTAATTGTCTGGCATTTTTATTTCTATAAATTTTGAAGCCAGGTATTGACATGAGTTAGAAAGAAAATCCAATCTCAAACCTGAAAAAGAATTAGCTACAATCCTGTTCAGCAGTGTACTAAATACAAGCTGAAGCATGTGCTTCAGACCATCCATACTCAGTAAAGTGTGTAACCTATGTTTAATCTCACCTCTAATGGGACTTAAACAAGCGCAAAGCAGCACAAGGACCTATACTTCTGTTCTTGAGCTGTTGAAGGTGTGCACTGTGCTTCACAGATGGACGTGAGAAGAAAGAGTCAAGGATCTCAGCTTATTAACATTTCAAGAATTCATTGCTCAGCTGCTGTTTGTTTCCTTTGACAACCAAATGTTATGCAGGGCACTTTTGCCAGCTGCAATCTGATTAGGTATCACCTTTTCCATAACACTGCCAGGCCAGTCAAACTGTGGCATACAGAGGGTTTAACCTTTTGTAGATCTCATAATAAACAACTCTAAGTTTCAGGAGAAAATCTGCGATAGAGAGAGTCTGACTACAGCTTGTAAATCAAAGCACTCAGATAAGATGTGAGAGCCAGACCTCTCAGAGTTGATCATACTGACAGTTTGAGGTTTAAATTCTTGCTTTATAAATCACTTCCCTACCAACCAGCTGCAAAATCAGGATTTGTAAGCCAAAGGCAAAAAAAAAAAAGATTATGTTTTATTTTGGATTTATTGGTGTGATTTGTAAATCTGTTGTAGGACTTACAGATCTGATTTAAGATTTGTTAATCCCATTTAGGATGTAGAAATTTTTTCTCTGATTTACCACATACTGAAATACTTTAGTAAAAAACAAACTAAAAACCACTGTTTAAAAGGATGGTGCATAAATCAAGAGTTTGCAGTTAAGATTCGCTGGCAGGTTCTATAAATTGCACAGTGCGTTTATAACTCAGCCTCTTACAAGGGCAGATTTATAAATCCAACTTGCAAATTGTCAGACAACTATTATGGGCTCAATTCTAATCTGAGAAACAACAGATGTGCTTCGCCGTGCTTGAAAACCCTGTCCTGTTTCCTTTATCACTCGCCTCCTCTGCAGCCATCTCACTCGCACCGAGGACAGACACACCATTGCCAGGGAAAGGAGGGAGGGAAGAAACCTCCTCTATTACCTCAACCTGCAAACAAATAGCCAAGCAGGGGGGAAAGGATCTGGGGAAGTAAAAACAGGAGGTGAAGTGTTGGTTACTGTTCACACACACACCCTGTAAACACAGGAGCAGTCGGAGTCAAAGGGTCCCTCCTGCAATTTTAGCAGGTTCCTGGGGGCGATTAAGAGAGCAGGTAGTCCTAACTCCCAGGTTGCCAGGCCTCAGGCACGGTGAAAAATTAAACTTCACATACAAGACAGTGGAAAAACTGGGCCTAGCAGGAACAAACTAGAGCAAGTTGAGGAATTTTTTTCTACACTCCCAGTGATGCCTGCCTGCCTATCTCAGATTACAATGAGGAATTTCTGAGAGAAACCCTGGCCCTGTGATGGCAAATATCCCACTGATTTCACAAGGATAAGATTTCACCCTATAAAAAGGGCATTGACCAGATTCACAGGAATGCTCTGCCTGCCCCACGCTGCTCTGGTCACAACAAGCAGCTGTAAACTCACATCTCTCTGCTAGGCACTGTGGCAGACACGTCTCCCCCAGGGAGAAGAATGGGGAGCCAGAAGCAGGGGCTGGTGGCAGCATCCCATAGCTTCAAGCCGCTGCAGGCAGCTGCGGCTGCTCTTTCCCCAGCCCTTCTCATGAAGCAAGTGTAGAAAGCAGCATCCCCCTGTAACTACAAGAAAATTTACACATGCAACAGGAATTGGTATACTTCTTTTCAGGTAGTTTTACAGTAGCCATCAGGGTTTATCGAGAAGCTGAGAGTCATAAAAGTGAAATAATAGAACCTTTTAATAGCACTATTTTTCTGCTAGAATTATTGTTTTTTATATACATGAAAACTGTGTATGATAAGAAATGTCTACTCCTAGACCCTATGCAGAGATACTTAAATGCATTAATGCCTTTCAACTTTTTTTCTGAGTGTCAGGCTTCTTTGACTTGACAGCTTTTGAAAGAATAGGAAAAAGTTATTTAAAATATTTTATTCTCTACCATATTTGAAATTTTGTTCTAAACTTGCATCACTGACCTCCTGTTCTCTATTACTGCAATGCTCTTTTCCCTTGAATTGCTTGTTGCCTTGGATTTCTTACAAAATAAAATAAATACAAGGATGCTAGCAAACATAAATTATATAATTACTTCTTTCGTCCTTGCTGGCATTTTAGAGTCAAGGACCTGATCATTGCAGAACTCAGCAAATACTCATATATAGAGACAGAGATAAATTTTCAGGTAGTTTATGTTAAACATAAACTGCATGTTCAACGGAATCTAAATACTATTACAAGAGGAACTGAAGCAAGCAGTGCAATTAGAAACAGGAAAATTTGCTTCCATAGCTTTGTGCCTAACTGAATTCTCAATTCTATGAGCAATACATAATCAGAACTGGAGGATGGGGTTGAGGGAAAATGGTTAATATTCTATAATATGCTAGGTCAGCCCTTTACAGACTATACATTTAAAATATATCAAAGTCAATTATCTTGAAAACAGATGCCTTTTTTTTCTTTTTCATTACATTTTCCAAAGTATATAGCCTCACTGTCCCCTTGTGCATTTGTCTGAGACACAGAGACCTACAAAAGTTTGGCCTTTTCCCTTGTGTTTAGCCTAAATGAAAAGGGGTAAGAAGAATATTGCGCAAGGAGAAAGAGTCTGTAGGAGGCCTCTGAAAGTCAGTCCTCACATCAGCAGTGGGGAATTGTAGCTGCAGTTGGGGAAATGCTATAAATAATTGCTTTAACAAACAGACACTACAGTTTAATAGAAACAGTCTTTTCACATGATTATCTTGCAGGTGATTAATGAAACAGACCTCTCCTGCAACAGTCCAACTGATCTGTTGCAATTCTGGGACTCACTGCTATATTCCTCATTCCTTGTCTTGTGTTCTTTGGGGAACACAAGAACAGTTCACCCACTTCAATAAAACACAAATTTAGATTCAATCCAAAGATACTATTTCTAGACTGGGGGCAAAAGGCACTTCACAATGTGCCCTGCAGTCCCAGTCCTCTGATCATCCACATCAGAAGACCTGATAGAGAGGTCATGTCTACCTTCTTGAGTTTCCTTTGAATGTAGAGACATAGAAGGGACAGGGATGCCCCCTGAAGCACAATGAGTATGTGGGGCACAACTGGACCTGGGGACTATGAAATGCTCTGGGACCCCAGAGAGTATAATGCCAGCGTCAGAGAGAACAACACAGGCAAATCACTGGACCTAGAGGTCTTCTCCAAGGATATTCTTAGCAAAATCAAGTTAAACTAAAGGGCTTTTCTATAGCTGCAGTACAAAGAGTGTATTGCAAAATCATAAAACCTATAGCATGAACAGAGGAGTAGCAAGTGCCTTATTGTGGCTGCAATTGTACAGGTTTATGGAGCAATGAATTTCAGCTCTCCAGGGACCAAGGACTTAACAGTAAACATCTTTTACTTAAAGTTTAAGTTAAAAGATTTAAGTCTAAAGTTAAACTGAACACCATCTAAAATTCTAAGTGTCAAGACCACCATCTGATCTCCAGCATCAGCAAAGGTAAAGGTCAAGGGAGTAGAAATGACAGAGAAGGGAAGACGCAAGAAAGAAACCTCCTGGCTTGCCTGTGAAAAAAGTACACATACCTACCAGACTACCAGCAAAAAAGCAGACCATAAGTCTATAGCCTTTCTTTTCCTGCTCTAACAATACTAGGCCTAGCAAAAAAAACAACTCTGCAATGAGCTGAATAATTTCTACACTTGTCCTACCTCTGCTTTTACATTTTATCAGTCCTTTTTTTCTCATTTCAGAAAAATAAAGCAAACACATTTAGCAAAAAACTCAGGTCACCTAGGAACAGTAACCACACAAAACAATATTCTTTTGGTATGAATCAAATTCAAAATAAAAAGGAGAAATACTGAGAAAAATACTGTAATTTTTTTTTTAATGCCTTCATTGGCAGTGGCATCAGTAAACACTTTTTATTGAAGGTTTCAAAGGCTATGAAAAGAGGTAAAAGTGTCCTAATACAGTTTTGATCAGAAATTTCCCTTTTACTGGGAAATTTCAAAACGCACAATTTCAGTTTGTTATTCACTCTGTTACATTTTCCCATAGGTCAGTTCAACAGACATGATCAGACACCACAGCTCCATGGGAGCAATGGAAATTAGCTTCAATGTTTGTCTTATTGATGAAGTCCCAAGTTTGCTGGTGGAATTGCAATAAGGACATTTCATGTGTGCGGCTTGCCATCTTGAGAGCAAGCTCTTCAGGTAAATCATCTGAACTATTTGTTTACAATCCTCTTTCCCTGTCACTGCCTGGATAAATAAAAACAAGTCTACTGAAAGCGTTTGAACTTCAAGTAGGGACTGTAATTAAAGACTTGACCTTCTTCTGGAAAGCACCGGGCATTACAAGTTTAAAACACTTGAAGCCTTCACCTTTCCATATATAGGGTCCCACTGGGGTTTTCTAGTAAAGATACCTCACTCCCTGTTCATCAGCAGTCTGAAGCTGAGCCAGGTTTATAGCAAAAAGCTCATTGTCAGCCTGCCAGCTGACATTCACCTTTCTCTTCAGAGCAACACTTACTCTGCAACAGAGGAACACAACACAGGTAAATCACTACTGTGCAGACCCCAAAGTACCAGGGGTACCTTCCATCCAGCCAGATATGGGACTGACCTCAGAAGGCAGTATGCAGGAGCCAAATTCTCTTCTAGATTGCCACAGGGGGCCTCTCCAAGTAAGAGTTTTTGACTTTGTTTCAGCTATACCACAGTACAGAGGCGATACAGGCAAACCTAGTGTGCACCAGCAGAAACAAAGACTTTGGCACTGGTCTGCCACCTCTTCAAGAATAGTACAGCCACAGTAACAGAAAAGGCCAGGCCACTCTTGGGTCTGACATGGGAGTAAGACAGCCAAAATTACCTTCATAGCAACACCATTGCTCTGAAATAGCCATTCACATCCATGATAACATGAACATTTCCCTTATTGAAATTCTTGTCTCTACCTCTTCCTACAGTTTCACTTGAAACATGTCCAGGCCACCAGTTTGGAGGCCAGGCTCCCATCTTTTCTGTGCCACAATGACCATATGAGGTATCTCTTGTATTACATTCCTTAGAAGGTGACTGAAGAGGAAGAATGTATAGCCAGTTGTGGCCTAGGTTTATGCACTTTGCGACAAGAGAACGCAGAGAAGCATCTATTGCATTGTGTGCCTGTACCCTGGGGAAGAACAGCATCACTCAGACAAGGTAGGCACAGGACAGAAAGGAGTCATCCTATGGTAAGAAAGTGTCGGGATTTTCTGTGTATGCACAACCGTGAAGGTCAGCCTCACTCCTCAAGAGTTTTTCATTCCATTGGATATCTTCACTCAGTTATTTTGCTTAGGATATCCTGTTGGACTTGTCTCCATAGAAATTTTACTAGCCAGGGAGGACTACAGACTTTTCTTCTACTTAAGATACTTTGAATTTTTTGTATCATGGTGTCCCCTCATCTACACAAGGCCTGTCATAGCAGTGCAAGGCAGAACTCATGAGCCAAGTTTTTCCTCATTAAAACACAGGCAGACTCTACCTGAATCACAGATACCAGTGGCATGAGAGAGTTGGTCCAAGAAAGGAAAGTCCAACTTCTGGCGTGGCTATCAAAGGCCTTACTATCCTATTTTGAAACAAATGTCCTGTCTTAAACAAAAAAAAATTAAGAGAGTCATCTAATTCAATTGCTACCCACATCATCACAATGTTATTGCTCTCCTATTGCTGATGCCTAAAAAGACCTTCAAAGACAAGGAGACGGGTGGATAAACAGATGTATCTATCTCCACATTTATATAATTGCACACAGGACATCCCAATGAGTTAAATGCAACTTTCCCCTGCTTTTTCCCAGGACACCAGAGAAGAATGCTGAAACTCTGGCACTTGATGAAGCATGACAAAGTTTTTATGACTTCATAGGTTACCTTGTCAACTGAGCTAACCTAGTCCATAATGTGAATGCTTTTGGTACAGTCCAGTAACAATTGCTAAATACTTTTAAGTGAGAAAGATTGGACTTTGACAAGCTTAAGGTTTAGCCTTAAAATTTAGTATTTTAGATTGTACTGAGAAAGGCTAAAAGCACAAATGTAGTTGTGGCAGAATAACTTCTTAGGCCATCATAGTTTAATTGTGACTGCTGAAGCCCCAATAAGTGATGTGTCTTTTTACTTAAAAGTTTGAAAATATTTCAAAGAGGAACACTCA
>JAVSBS010023099.1:0-11179 GCA_033124195.1 Coracias cyanogaster
TCAGGGAGTTGTGCAGAGCCAGAAGGTCTCCCCTGAGCCTCCTTTTCCCCAGGCTCAACACCCCCAGCTCCCTCAGCCGCTCCTCACAAGACTTGTGCTCTAGACCTCTGCACTACCTGGATTGCAAAAACTGTTGAGCAGAAGTTCCAGAGTTTTGTTTGTTTAAAAAAGGAAAAGCGGTATCACTTGTAAATGAGGATGTTCTTAAGCTTGGAGAACGTGTGGATATGAGCAGAAATAGCGATGCACTCAACAGGGTGTCCTGATGGATCGTACTTTACTGTGAGTGGCTTGGCAGCTTTCTAGAATCAGCCTGGAATTTTCTGATTAAAACAGGCACCACCCATAGCTGCTTACCCCAGATGCCATGTCTGAACTAGCCTTGTTTTACCTTTGCACTTTCTAACATAATAATTTTGTGCCTTTTCCACATTAGAAAAGAAAACAAATTTTCCAAGGAGCAGCACAACACACGATGCCTAAATTCCTGGAGATGTTTCCTTTGCCTCCCCAAACTCTCTCCCACCTCTGCTTCGCTAACCTACCACCTTGCCCCGTGGACTGCGCTCCTCCTCTCCCGTAGGATTTTCAGGTAACATGTACTGTCTCGTTCGCACAGAGCTCTCAGGCTGGCGTGTTCTGGCATGGACTTGCTGATTAATCATCCTTTTGGCAAATTAACCGGAGTCCTCTCTAATGAACTTTGTCCCTTCAGTTATAAATAAATACCTCTCAAGTTTATTTCACATATGAAAAGTACTGCAGCCTTCAGAGGCTTTTCCATTCTCAGTCATTCCAGAAATAAAATGAAGAAGCTTCACTTAGCTGTAAATGTAAAAACTGAAAGAACCTGCAGGAAATAGGTAAACGATAGGTAATATTGTTTAAAAAAAACAAACCCTACAAGTGCTTGAGCTTTCCCTTTCTCTGTCTTACAATGTGGCTTCTCAATATAGAGACAGTTTCTTAGATCAGCTGGTGGTAGCATTTCTAGGAGGTGAAAGAATGTAAGGTAAGGCTGCTGGTTTTCCTTGAATTGAACTTTGTTTCTAATTCTCTTCAGCGATACACGTAACAGTTGAAGTGTAACTTATTTGCAGGATCTTGGCACCCTCGCTGCCATTCATTAGGCAAGTCAAGTTCAGAGTTCAAATGCTCTTGTGTTTTATTCATTCGTCTTGGAGCTCGATGTTAGGAGTGGGACATGGACAGAGCTGAGTGAAGTTGGCCTAAAACTCGCTGTATCTCGTGACTCCTTCAAAATGAGATAGAAAATGAATGTTCTACTTCGTATTTTCTGTCTGATTGGCTTTTTGCTCATGACTGTAAATAGTGTATTTGAATCTTCCTTTTCCAAGTGGTGGATTTTTAAAGTGTTCCACAGTAAGCTCTTTCTGGCAGCTCCATGCTCCCGTTAGCTCTGCTTCCATTTCCCACAGGTACGTCTTTCTATCCCACCAGAGCAGAGCACTTCCAAGTGTTCATTTTACCATTTGTTTAAATAATCTTTAGGTTTTGGGGGTTTTTCTGTGTATTTCACTGTCAGTTTCAGCAATTTCTATTTAAAAAGAAATAATACTGGACTGAGAAGACTTATACCTGGTATTTGGTAAGCAAAAGAATAAAGTCTGTGCCACAGAAATGTGGGATTTCTTTTGCTGGGTGTGACACAGCCAAAGCAGGCAAGTTTTTCCCAGAAAAACAAAAAGGTGCTTTATTTGTTACTCTCTGTGACAGTATTTCCAGAGAAGGCGTTTATTGCCTCTGTTGAGATCTGCAAACAAACCAGAAGCAATGTCTTTGACTAAATGCACGTGGTTAATATTTGCTGCCGTTAAATATGTAAATATAAAAATACGGGTGTGTGTATTAAGCAGTGTGAATGGGGCGGGAGTAAAGGCCAAGTGCAAGAGCTGACCGAGGGAGGGAGTGGGAGGGAGCCAGAGGTGTTTGATGTTCATAGAATGGGACCAGGGAGCTGGAATACACGCGTTTAAGATGTTGAGTTGCCAGCTGGCAGCTCCATCTGGCAGATATGAGCAAGTGCCTTCCTCTGGGGAGCAGGTAGAGATAATTCACCTGATGATTTGAGTATCCTGTAGGTGTGGTGGTCACGATGGCGTGTCCTGTAGGCTGCGAGGAGAAACTTTGCTTTGCGGTGGAAGGGTGCCATCATCCTGAAAACTGAAACAGTTTTCTGGTTTGTGGGGATAGAAAATCAGTTGTATTGAAGGGCTGTCATTCAATTTTAATACTCCATATGGCTGAACTTCAAGGCTTCTCCTTGTTTCATCTTATTAATCAAGCTGGTCAGGTTTAAGACTAAATCCAGGAAGGCTGACATTTAAAACAGAAAGTTAAAAAATAAAAAGGACTTCAGGCAGAATCTACCAACATTACACATTCTAAAATTACTTGATTTTTGAGGGCCTTCAGCTTCCCTTCCCTCTCTTTGTGTGGAGCAGAGACAAGGTGCCAAGTTCTGGCTGTTGTACAGGCAAGAATAAAGACTGGCATTCAGAGCTCGAGTGGGCCCCAGCTCCGCAAGCTGATGGATGCCTGTCGTTTGTCTGAGATCCAGCTTCCCATGTCAGGATTATTGTTTCTCATCAGTTAAGAAGCGAACTTCATTTGCCCATATGTTCAACTTCATAATAAGCTCTGGTGTACTTCCTTCATTTCCTCCTTTCTTCTTCACATTCCGCCTTCATGCAAAAATCCTAGCCCATGGTGACAACCGGTCAACTGAACTAGTGGGATGGTCCTGTTCCCCAGTACTCCTTGACCATCCATACGTGGTCCTCTGTGCTGCCTTATGGTACAAGTTCCTCTGGTGGGGAGCCCACCTCTTATTATATAGTTGCTGCTGTTCTTCGCTGCTCCAGCAACAGGTGTGAGAAATGACTGAATGGATCGATGCCAGCGACAGAACCCACCCTGGGCTGGTGCTTCGGTTTCCTGTACAAAAGTCACATGTGTCGTTCCTGTAATGACTCCAAGATAATATGGAGTGACACGTAGAGTTGGATCATACCCGTGGTGGTTTTCTTGGTTTCACTAAAATCTTGCTGATTGACTTCTATAAAGTATCTGGCCATAGGTTTGTAGCCTTCACAGGTAGCTGTTTTAGAATGTACTGTCCTGTGGAGTCCAAGAGTAAACTACCATTAAATCATCCTTTAGAGTAAGGACTTAAAATTCTGATGCTTTTTCCACAAAGTTCTTACTGTGAGTTTCTCACGCAACCTCATTTGTTGGTGGTAAAACTTCCACTGACTCCATTTGCAAAGTCATTCTGCGTATTTCAGATTTTATCAGGCCATGACTTTCTTTAAACTCTTCTCCAAATTGTGCCATTGTCTGTTGCCAGTAGGTGGAGGGGAATGTTGGGAAGGTCCAATTACGCTGCTCTGCGAGGCTTAAATGTAGATGTACAGGAGGATGGTAACATGAACCTTCACCACCAATCACAACACATTAACCGAGCTAGTCAGGTGTTAAGCCTCATGTTGAAAAGGGGATATCTCATTTCAAGAACCTATTTGCTTTACTCATGACTGGGTCCTAAAATGGCAGGAATGTTAATTTAGAAAAACAGCCTGAGAACCTTTTGCAGGCTGGGACATTTGGAACAAAATATTTGATTCATGGCAAGGTATTTGGATTTTGGGATGCAGCAGAGAAGGATGGGGCCGCAGGAACGAATAGGCAGGGAAAGGTCGTAAGAATAAAGTTAGGGGATTTTGTGTGTGTAGGTGGGTGAATGTGATCTGAATAATATTTTATTTGCTCAGACACAAATACAAATTGTTGAATGGATTTAATTGTTCTTAATTACATTTTTACAAAATCTTGGGGTAAGTTGGCTTCTATTCTGTTCTATTCTAAGTTGGTTTGTGGGCATCATGTGGAAGTTACCAGAAAAATACAAGGTAGTAGAGAGCTCCTGACTCCGAGAACTTGCTCTGTGTGGGGAGAAGAGGTAGTAAGAACTAAGGAAAAAAAACACAGAACGTGCTCACATCTAGAAGTAATACAATGTTAGCAAGCATGGTGTGTCCAACAGGAACTTGTTGTTTGAAAGGAGAAGATACTGAGATGTTAAAGGGAGCGTGGAAGCCAAAGACAAGGCGTCTGACGTGTTCACATGCAGTGAAGCTGAGGAGAAACTTTGGCACCATGCTTAGTTAATCCAAACAAAGATATTAATGAGCCTTTAATGTTCCAGTAGATAATTAGAGCCATTGCTGGCCTGGCTGGAGGGTATATGACAAAAAAGGTAGGGCAAGGATTTGTCCGCCTACTCCAGGCGTACGTGGTGTTTCTCATCCTAATGTCACAAGTTAGAGCAGCCTAGAGAGGTGGTGGGGGAGCCCCATGAGCAGAGCTGAGTCCATGGTTTGAATCCCTGTTTATGTAGGTCCTCCACATATCCAAGTATAGACCAGCTAAGGCTGTTTCTCTTCATAGCAGGCTGCTGTTTCCGCTTGGATTAGTGAAGAGCAGAAGAGGAGAATCGAGCAGCTTGACTGTAACGCTGCAGTGACAGAAATGGGCGGAGGGATCCCTCAGGGAAGGTGTAAGATCTCGGTCTCTGGGAAAGCAGGTAAGGCTCTGGAGTTTTCTTTCTGTGAGAGGGGAAATGATGTTTGCATCTCCACCTCCAAGACCATTCCATTCTTTGGAATGCTCAGTGATTCTCAGCAGCTTGAAAGTGAGTCTGCTGCCACCTTCACATCTTCTTTCAATGCAGCTCACTCCAGGCTCTCACTTCAGTCCTCCCCTGGCCTCTTGCCTGAGTTTTATCACTGTTTTGTGTTATTACAGGATGCGGTTACTCTTCTGCTAAACAAGCAGATAAAAGCTGGCTCATAAGGTTGAAAAGAATCAGCCTATTGGACAGTTGACCTGCCTGGCTGACGCTGAGCCCCTGCAGGTTAATGGTCAAAAAAGCTGATATGCTTCAACTGTATCAACCACCTTTGGTTTGCCCGTCCACTGAGTACGAGACTGCCTTTGTAAAACAGTTGTTACTGCTAAGGAATGCTGCGTTTCCAGGGATTTCCAGTCCTGTTCTGAGTAACGCGGTACCTGCTGGGAGGAATCTGGGAGCTTGCCTCTTCCATTCTGCTCCTCCCTATTTTAAGGATTCCTTGGCTGTAAGAATCATCTTATTTCACTACCAAAATTGATTCACTTGTTAGTTGTGGTCGCTTTCCCTTTCCAAACAAGGGGGTGTGTTGGTTTATTTCAACTCCTCTTTGTAATTTAAATGCCCTGTGAGGAAAAAGGAAAACCAGGGAAAATTCATCACTGATCTGTTCCCTTGTTGTCAGTAGAGCACAATATTATTCACAACAGAGCCTTAAAAATTATTCTCCTTCCTTTCTCTAGCTAGCTACCCACAGCTATTTTGTTCACATCATTCACAAGGCAACATATAAATGCTGTCTGGGAGTTTGCACTGTATATAACAGCTCAGGCTCAACTGTAGTTTGTTTGTAATCCTAAATTATGAGTTTGGATGCGGTGGGTTTATGTGTAAGTACCTATATGTGTATATATTTGGCTGTTAACATCTTTCTATAAACAGACTATTGATAAATGTTTTTTTCATACATCTTCACAAGTTTTTAAACTGATGGTGAAATGTTCTACAGGTAAATACCCCAAGGCATGTCTGGGAAAGTTTCCTGTCCCATCCTAGCACCTACTGCCAAAGAAAGAACCTGACTTAAGGCGTTATTGGGATAAGAAGAGAAAGTGACAGGTGAAGTATTTTCCTTTTTTTTTCCTCATACCAAGATTTGTAAAATATCTGAGCATCCTGGACTGATTGCAAAGCTGACCCTTCTGCTCACCCCTGTGAATGTGAGTAGCTGGATTTTCAGTGGGGGTTGCCAGAGGCAATATGGAATCTAAGGAGAGGAGGAGGGTCTGTTTATGTTGCTACTGAATTATCTGGTGTGAGGAGTCTTTATTAACTTGTTTCTATATTCTGAGTAGCTTTTAAAAGATTATCAGTGATACCTACAGCATTGAAAGGTGGCTTTTGAATCATGTTATCTAGTCAGTAAAATCCAATTAAATTATGTAAGAGATATACATGCACAAATTATAATCAAGAAGGTCTTTCATGTTTTTTATATTTGAGTAACTTTATGATGCTGAGCTTATTTGCCTGAGCGTAATGCTCCACATTGTTATTTTGTATAACGTGCTCATTTACAGTGTCTGGTGGACCATGAATATAAATTGGGAGCGATAGATGAAGTGACCTTGGAAGGCACAGGACTGTTTTCGTTTCCACCAAAGAAGCAGGTAACAGTAAAAAGATCAGAGTATTTGGTATATGGAGTCAGTTCTGTTGAGTACCTAATCTAGAAATACTGATTAACTCCTGCTCAAGGAAAAGGTTAAACACTGACCATCAAGATCTCTGATACACTGAGCCAGCTGCTTCAGACTACACATGTGAGGAACATTCCTTTCTAATCTTTGTAGGTGATCAGGTTTTGCCCTGACATGGGACCCTGGAGCGCTCGTATTACCTGAAGCTGCCTCAGCAAGTAACTGTTCTTGAGTTGCTGATGAATCATTCAGCCCCTTGAAAAAATCTTGCAATCCATATGTGGTATGTTCATGTTGTAAGGAGTGTCATTTTACTAATATAGATCCCTCTTCTGTTAAATTGGATGTCTTTTAGTTTGAAAAGTGATTCATTACCTCAAATTCCACAAAGCAGAAATCCGTTTTCATTAATAACCTCATAACTGTCTGAAAACGTAACTTTTTCCCTCAGACAGAGAGATTCTGCTGGTTTTACTGTAGAAAAATCTTGATATTCCCCTGGCTTTATTTTTAGTCATTGCTCCTGTCACGTGTTTACTTATTTTAAACCAAAGTAACCAAAAGAACTCTCAATGTTTTCAACAGGCTTGTATATTAATATGTTTAATCCTTCTGCACAGAAACATCAGAGCTGGGAGGGAAGATTAACTGTTGGGCACCAAAGCCAAAGGGAAACAACCTACAGTGTCTAAGATAATTCACATCAATCACTGTGTTATTTATTCCCAGCTCCACACAGTACTTTTTTGTGCTGCTCTAGGTATTCTGGCTACGTTTAGTATTTTGTACTAATGACAGGACAAATACAAATTTTGTGCTTTGTTTCAGGGTTAGAGAGTCACCCTCAATTACCAGTGAATATTTGACAGGATGATCTCCAAAGTTCCCTCTCAGCCAAAATTTTTCTGTCATTTTCAGGGAGGGTTTCAGAGTTCTGTCCAAGAAACCATGAAAGCTTCTCTGAATAAACAAGACCAACCAATGGTAGCAATCTAGTTTAGCATTTTTTTCTCTGAATCCTTCATCTAGGGGACAGAAGTTGTGGTCCATGGGTCTGGAGGATGTTTTGCTCTGGGGGATCCTAGAAGCTTGGACTGACATGGGGCCAGAGTGAGTTACTGGCAGTTACTGCAGCAAAAAAAGAGACTTTTCTTGTCAGGCTCAGGAAGGTTTGTAGTTGCCCGATGGTAGCAGTGAGCTGATTTGCAGGACTTTATCTGAAGTGTAGTTTTGCTGCAGTGCAGAGTTAACGCTTTCTCTTACCCAAACAGGCAGTGTGAACCTGAATGTCACCAACCGGGCACCGACGGTGGAGTTCACATCACAGAAATGAATCCTGTCTGAGCCCACGGGAGCTGAACGGTGTGATACAGATGTTGCTGGACTGAAACAGATGTGAAAAAAGAGCCAACTTGAGATAATGACTCTGTGGACACGTGGGCACCGTTCTTTTGTGGATAAATTGTAGCTCGGTAAACCAGGTACCATTAGGAACGTGGTTATGATGGTACTTCTGTTCCACAGTAGGTTGTGCTACTTTTATTTGGTGTATGGTTCATAAATGTGCACATTTAATAGAAATACAATTGCGTGCCTTCTTTCCTAGCTCCTCTTGTCCTTAAGTACCACCAGCTCTCAATTTTCTGGGGGCTGGATCAGGCAGAAATGTGGTAAATGTGACTAAAAGACAAGCAAAGTGTAATATAAGATGTGATTTGGAAAAGGAGAAAACATCCCTGGCCATGGAATAGAGAGATTGTCTGGCTGAGCCAGACTGGTAGGTGTGGATAGCGAAGGTGTGTCTCCACTGCTTTGAGACTACAAGTGGACTTCTCAAGATACTTTAGATGACTCTGCCTCCAACAACGTGGTCAACTCACGACCTGGATCAAGTCACCAGAGACATTCTGAAGAGCTGACTGGCAAGCAAATGTGTGGGTCCATGCTCACCAAGATCCTCAGGATTTGAGGGTGATGATGAGGAACAGGGAGAAGGTTTAGCTTCTCAAATCCAGAAAAATAGTTCTGAGTGGGGACTCTGGTCTTTTTTCTTTTAGAAGAGAAGCTCCAGCACATTGCACCTCATCTTGATTCTTCTTGCGCTTGTATGAGTAATATTTATACGCTATTATCTTTTGTTCATCCAAGTATCATGCCTGTATTTTTAATTGCTGTTGCATGACTGAGATAGATAAAGGAATTGCTGGGAAAACTCTTTATAACTGTCCTGCATAGGGATTAGTGTAACGTGATAACAGTGGCCATCATGATGGGCACAGACTTGCGCTGAGCTTCTGCTGTATCAGATGTTTCTGCCTCTTGAAGGCACAAAGCAGATCGTTGGCTGAGCTGTGATGCAGTAGCGATCCGTGCGATCCCAGTAGGACTGGGATAGGACAGAATTTAAGTGTTGTGTGATTGTAGCACCTGTATAAATGAAAGAGTAGCTGCAGGAAGACAGTTATTGCAGCACGGTGGAGATTTGGGGTTGCCCAGACCTGTGAAAGCAGCCTGTAGGCAGTACTCAGAAGGCTGTCATACGTGAGAGCTGGTCCTCACTGACTGTCGGTGTAACTAAGCACCGAAGAGTGATCTCTGGTTTTGTGCCAAAATAACACGGCTATGGAATCAGATCACATGAAGGAATGTGAAAAATCCACAGAAGACACTCATCAGAGAAGATCTGTACAGTGATACCTGCACATATCCCTGCACGCTCAGCCACTGTATTTAAAATCTCATCTGTTTCCAGAGATTATACCTTAGTCTGAGAGTCTTTATAGGTACTGGAAATAGCTTCTCACTGACCAAAAAAAGAGTACTGTTGTAGTCATGTTTTGTATTAGTAGAAAGGTTTTAAACGAGGCAGTTGTATGAGTGGGGATAAAAGGTCAGGTTCTTTTCTGAGGTGTCGCTATCTGTGTGATGCTTAGATTGGAGAGTCCTTTTGCACTCCCTCAGACCTTGGCTGAGATCAGAAGGGACATCTGCTTACTAAGGAGAGGCACAAAGTGCAGAGTTGCAGCCTGACCTGGTAGGTTCATGGATAGAAATGAGCATTTCACAGGCTTAGCAGCTCAGGTTGGAAGACGGCGTGAGTATAAATGAGCTTAGCACAGTTCCGCAGCTAATGAGCTCTGACTCTTGCTGCTGCACAATAACTGGGGCACAGAGCTGCACTAATGCAGCTTTATTGCTCCATGGCCTGGAGCTGGCTCGGTGTTCTCAGATCTCTCTGTGGTGTTCTGGCCTCGCTCCATGTTCAGCACAGTCAGAGCCCGTTGAGGTGTCTGCACCCATCAGCACAGAGTGGTTTGGGAGGTTGTTTTCAGCATCCCCCAGATGAGTCGCGGATGAGTCCGGTTGTTCTGTAACTTCAGTAACTTTTTGGAGAATAAACGGGGTGTTCTTCAGGCTTGTGATTTAGCAGCATTTAGTGAATAATAAAATTGCTTTGTTCTAGAGAAAGTTGGGTTGAAGGCACCTTACTGGATTCTGAAGCAGTGACAGTTTTTGCTGGTTAAAAGGACTGTGGTTAGTTGGAGGGTTGTTTTGGGTTTCGGGTGGTTTTTGGTTGGGGTTCCTTTGTCTTTCAACCCTACTTGAACACACAACCTACATTCAGTTGTGTGAATGTGCCATTTTGGCGAAGTGTCATTTTCCAGTTCACTGCTCTGGAATGCCATGTGAGAAATGTGCATTCGCGTTACAAACCGCTCTAACGGGTAATTGGATAAGTGCAATTTAAGAGAAGTGAAATTTTTAAAAATCAATGTTTATGTAATTCATCTGTCAAGGAATTACCCTTAGGCTATGACATAACATGGAGGGAGAATAAAATAAAATCATGAGAGGAATAAATCGTCGTGTACTGAACATTTGTTAGATAACGCTCTTTCTTTTTTCCAGTTGTGGCTGTTAGTAGCTGCTTTTACAGGAAAAGAAAATCATGGTGGGACAAATGAAGGTTTAACAGAGGCTTCCACTTTGCTTCAGTCCAGATTTTGACAACAGCTTCTTTGCTAAGAGTGGCCAAGTTGTGTCCTGTTTGGGACTCAGAACCCCAGTGCTCAGGTGTCCAAGTCCTGGTGTACACAACTTGGCTCCCAACAGGGAGTTCTGAGAACTTTGGTTGTTTCTAACCACGTTGTGCTGATACATTCAGGTTTCTGCTTAAGATTTATCTCTATGGTTCTCTTAAATGTGGGAAATATTCTTGGATTTCCTGGGGATTAGAAAAAGGAGGAGGCTTTGGTTCCTTTTGCTTGTGATCTGGGCTGTTGACATTTTGAAGATCAGAAGAAGACTCTTGTCAGAAGGCAGAAGATTTTACCTGAAACGATGAGCAGGAGCTGCCTGCCTCCATGAACTGGCGTCAGGGAGGCTGTGGCAGAAGGTATACGTCAGTCTGCGTGATCGCTTTTGGCTCTCAGAGTCAGAGGATGCCTTATGCTTCTGTTTGATCCTAAAAATGTGCGGTCACTGCTGTTATTAAACGTTAACTTTCCTCTTTTCCTGAAGCAATGTTTCTAGGTTGATTTCTGGCTTGTATCGTGGCAATCCTTTTGGCCAGCGCTTTGGGATTTGTACTGGGGACTACTAAATAGAAAAGTGTGACCCCAAAAGCTTTCGTGGCTTAGAAATGGAAGCAGACTCAGATCTGAGAGCAGAGCGGGTTGTGTGACAGGACAAGGGGCAATGGGCACAAACTGGAACCCAGGAGGTTCCTTCTGAACAGGAGGAAATATGTCTTTGCTGTGAGGGTGTCGGAGCCTGGCCCAGGCTGCCCAGAGAGGTTGTGGAGTCTCCTTCTCTGGAGAGATTCCAA
>JAVSBS010023100.1:0-46626 GCA_033124195.1 Coracias cyanogaster
CAATCTAAACTTCCCTTGGTGCAACTTGTGGCCATTTCCTCTTGTCCTATCACTTGTTACTTGGTTGAACAGACTGACCCCCAACTCTCTACAACCTCCTTTGAGGCGGCTGTAGAGAGCAGTAAGATCTCCCCTGAGCCTCCTTATCTCCAGGTGAAACAACCCCAGTTCCCTCAGCCACTCCTCGTAAGACTTGTGCTCTAGAACATTCACTAGCTTTGCTGCCCTTCTTTGGCCACCCTCCAGCACCTCAATGCTCTTCTTCTAGTGAGGAGCCCAAAATGGAACACAGTACTCGAGATGCGGCCTCACCGGCACCGAGTACAGGGGTAGAAGGTCTGAGACATTTGCTTCAGAAAAGGTTATTGCATACAACAGAGTTGAGTTCCTGTTATCAGCTCTATTCAAATGAAAACAGGAATAAATATAACAGATTATTATTATATACTGGGAATACAGTGAAAAATTTGATTAACCGAAACTCTGCATCTAACTGTATTCTGCACTGGAGGCCTATTCTAGTGAGAGAGCTTTAGCTGACTATACTACACATTTTCTAGATAGAACTGCTCAGAGCTTGATTCCAGTAAGTAACATTTTTTCAAAATTAAAGACATGATCAGCCAAGGTAATAGGTCTGCCATCAAATAGCAGTGAAACATGCATACGGGCAATTTGACAAGCAACATTAAGAGAAACTCTTCTCTTAAAATCTCTTTTTGTAATAAATGTGCTTTAATTTTGACATACCCAGTAGCCTCAAGGAAATCTTTTCCATCTGTGGGACTCTCATCCAAAGGTAACTCTTGTGCTCCTTCTAAGCTCTGAGCTTGCTGCATATCATTCAAGGTGCAAAAAGATGCTACTCTCTGATCTGTAAAAAAATAACGTAAGGATACATTTAAAGATGGACATATATACAAAATAGCAGGCTATATGACACCCATTATCCTGGTTCAATTAGAGAAATGGATGTAGGTTTCTACATCACAGCTTTGAAGATAAATCAGCAGATATAAAGTATATTCCAACCAGTTGGCTTCCCCACACCTGCATCCAAAGGCAACCCCAAAGCAATTTTTTGTGTCTATCCTCAGAGTAAGACAGATTCATTTTGAACAGTTAATGCTGATATAAACAGTAAATTGGTCTTGATGAAATCTGCAGAAAACTGAGAATTCAGGGTCACAACCAATAACAATAATAATTCAGTGAAAAGGTTTGCATTTTCCATGGACTTAAAGCCATCAGATTCCTCAAAAATCTGCGCTGTTCATTTTGTACTGTTTTACTGTCTCAAGAATTTGCAGAACCTAGTGGTAATCTTCATGCTTGAAAAACAATAAATTCACACTATTTTATCAATTGAGTTTTCGTTATATATATTAATAAGATGTACTATTATATACATTGGGTTCCACTAGAACCTAATCTAACAAGCATGGATGTAATTACCTATGGATATACAGTGTGGTTGCCAAAATACATCAGTCACCACATAATAGAAGTTTGCCATGCAGATCATCATTGCACAGAATGGGAGTAAATGATGCATTCATTAGGATTTAATTTGTCTTCTTTAAAAAAAAAAAAAATTCCATATTCTGTGGAGATTGATTTAATTTATTTCTGTCAAACAAAATCCAAGTCTGTAGGCTTGTATAAATTCTGGCGACAACATGCCTGCCTCGCCCTTTCTCCCATTGCTCTACCACCCCACAGGCCCAAAGCTTGCATTACATGCAAACGTGCAAACATAGGAAGTATGAAAGAAAGTTTACAAAAGGCAAAAGTCATCAATCCCAGACCATCACCTAGAAACGGCGTGTGATGACAGAACGGCCCAAATTCTTCATCTGAGTCAAAACCTGGAATAAGATTTAGAATGTTCCTATAAACAAGACAGTCCATCTCCACCGCAGCAGCTGTGGCCCTCGCGTACAGCGCACACAGTGGGACACTCCCCGTGCAACACATGCTGGCTCTCACTCTCAGCCTTGCAACGCCAGTTTTACACAACATCAACATTAAAAGCACGAGATGTCATGCCCCGTGTCTCTAATAGCAATACCCAGTATTGCAACACAGCATGACAGCTTGGCACAATACATAAAAAGACAACCCTCCAAACTCTTAAGCACTCCAACAGTGAATATAGGGCAGATCATTTTAATTAGGAAGGAAATTTTGGGTTAAAAGATCTACAAAACAAAACTTGGAAATGACTAAAAAGCTTTTAAAAGGGATTCTTAAAAAATGAATAGTTTTAAGGAATAGCAAAGATTGACAACTCATTCTATAATAATGAAGAAAAGTTGCAAGTCATTTTTTTAAAGATCACAGCTCATTTCCCCTGCATTTATCCTTATTTCTGACTAGTGATGGCTCTCAGAAAATAAGAATGTGACTTTTTCATATGTGCTGACCGTAAGCTAAGAATATAATTCTGAACACGTAATCAATGACGACATTACTTAAAAATTTGAGACTTAGTAAGTTGAATAGATTTAATTAGTACAGATAAACTAAAACTAGTTTCCCACACCAAATGCAGTTTGTAGGCCAGAAACAAGAATGTGTAAACACTCTGAAGAACATATCTAATTATTGATTTCACCTTTATACTGTTTACATTTTCATTACCACTTGATAGAAGAAAACAAAGCCAGTAACAAATGTTATGCTGTTGCTATTTTTTCTATGGCCAAGAATATGTGACAGGATATTGTATCTCAGAGGTAATTCTACTGTAATATAAAAAAATCTGCACTTTTCTCCCTTTGCTCAGTAAGCTTAATTAAAGACAATAGCCACTTCTCTGGTCGATTTTGTCAGTTGAGAAAACATTTGTCAGTTTGATCTCCCCAGCAATATTTGAAGGCATCTCTTTCTTGAGGGTTAAAAGTGGGTGCAAAACCAGGTACATGCAGCTGTTAATAAAATCACATTATACCATTTTAAAACTCAGTATATTTAAATATTTTCACATTATTTCAATACACAACAAAAAATAAAAACATAGGTGCTTGCAATGAAGTATAACGTGTGGATTAACTTTTTCTTCCTTGTGTAATCTCTAATGAATTTCACCTCCATATAATTTCAAAATAATATTAATGCTTAGAGCAGGAAGTTAATTGTTAAACCTTTTCTATTTTCCTAGTATAACTTACACTGTATAACATATTAGTATATAGTATATTAGTATAACATATTTTTCCAATACTCATATCTTATAAAAAATGAAACCACATTGTCACATTCATCATGTGAGGAATAAAGTTACTACACGGCCACTAATAACCAGAAGTCTCCAAACATATAACATACAACATAAATTACTGTGCTGCTCTTCAAAAAGTAGTTCCTTAACTTTCAAAAGCAAGGTTACTGTCAAAATAATCCTCTGAACAAGTTAGTAATACATACATCTCTGTAATGACTAGTACCTCAACAAGGTCTTGGATCAGCAAAATGTTTTGGCTTTGAATACTTTTCAAGTACTTTAAAAAACGTTTTTATTTTCAGTAACTGTATCAAATCTCACTAATCTCCCCAGAAATATTCATGCTTACTAAATTGATAAAACTACTGCTATTTAATTCAGAATTATTTTTAAACCTGATTTGTGGTGAAGCTTGAACTTGTGCTTCAAAGAGCAAAATCTTCCTATGAATTTTTATTTGTTTTTAACAGAACTGGCTTGACTCTATATTTGTGAAAAAGACCACCGACAGTTAACTTTTCAAAAGAAAAATCAAGTGTATTTCTGAATATGATGCTGTAGACGTAAGTTCTGCTTCCCCAAAACTACAGGGACACCTCAATTCAATTCAAGTGATATATGCATACTAAACAGAAGAAAATACATGTAAATCTAAGAGCTCTTATTTTATCTGGGACATCCTTTCCAAACACCACAAAGGACCCACACATAGAAAGCTATTGGCAAAAATATATTGGTGTTTATATCAAAAGCTTAAGCAACAGTTGACTTAGCAAGACCAAAGATGAGACAAAATTTATGTTTCACTTCAAAGTAAAAGAATTCTACAATTGTAGCCAATAAGAATTTAAATCTGTATTTTCATTGTTCCAGACCACTAATAGAGGACAGAAAAAAAACTCCAGACAATTTTGATGTACTGGAGAGCAGAAAAGCCTAAAATGAGTGTAGTGGATGAAGCCAATCTCATCATTAAGGCAAAGTCTGCCCACAAAAATACACTGACATATGCACTGGAGCAAAAACCAGTTAAATATGCACGCACTAGGAATGACCAAATCTTAGCTAAATATTTTCATTTTTTCTTTTCCTAGCAGTTTAACATACTAATTCAGTTAAAGTATTATCTCTCATGCTGAATGCTTCACTTCTTTCTCATTATGAGTAGCATTACTTGCATTAAGCTATAAAGGCTTTAAATGGAAGTATTAAAATAATATTAATTATAGCACCACAGATGTTTCTGCAAAGATAAACTGGCATTAAGAAACACCATGTTCTGACTGGCACTAGCAGATGTTCATAAAAATAACCTGGAAAAAATCAGAAGTCAAAATCACTTATTTTAATGAGCTAAATAAGAGACATCAGAGGGACTTTCTTAGGCTATTAATTCCCACAATGATTTAGTTCCTGCACAGCTCTCCACTGCACCTTGAAGATCTGTCTTAGGAATAACAAAAGATTTTCAGTAATAGTTTGAAGTAAATATTCAGAAAATATTCAGAAGTTCTTGCCAAGCAAAAGCACTGAAAATGAAATTCTCACAAAGTGAAAAGTATTATCATCATACTTTCATTTAAAAAACCAGTAATGACTGACTCCACCCTCATGGACCACAGTTTAAAAACTGCTGTTGTACCTAAGAACAAGGCTTCAGTTGGATAAAAGCTAATACTAATTAATGAACAACCTAGTCAGCTGTTCAAAAATAAGACTGTTCTTGTTATAGTCATGAGCAAACTCTCAGGACAGATGATGGTAGCCAAAATCTTGCCACTATATTTAATTCTTAATCCAATTAATGTCACCATTATAAGCACCTAAAAAGGCTATATTTAACATTAATCAAGATACAATTGCACGTTAGGACAGACAGATGAAGGATTCTGAGTTCCGCATTACAGACATTGAACTGATCAAAATACGTAAGTTGTCAACATACCATCTAGAGAGATTACAGCGGAAAAATCACAACCTTGGAATCAGATTGGTAATTCTAATAAACCAATATTAAGAAATGATCTTGTATAACGAAGAAGAATAGAATTAAGTCTTGTTACTATGTTCAGGAACAGAATGCAACTTTGAAATATCAGGTTGGCAAAGCCAAACTAGAGAACAACTCCAACTTTACTTTCTTGAATCAGCATTAAACAAGTCCTATCCATTTTCTGATCATTTTCATTCAAGGTTTGGGGGGTGGTAGTAGTGTTTGTTTGGGGTTTTTTTGAGACAATCCTATATAAAATGTGATCACTTTTCCACCAAGTTTAATAAAAAGATCAAAGGAGTTTTATATTCAGAAGTGGACAAAATTTGGAATCATTTTTTCATATTGATAGAATTCAGAACAATAGCTCCAAGCTATTTTTAAATAGTAAGTTGAAACAACTCCCCAAAGTCAGTAACATTAAAATGCATGAGGAAACTGCATCTGCTAATTCATATCCAACACATTTCCTAGCAGTGATTTTTTTATGACATGTCTGCCAGTTATTCTTTTTTAAATGACTTTCAAATTGCAAGACATAGGCTAGAGAAACAAGGGCTTAAAAATTCCATTCCTTGTAAAAATTTCAAATTGCAATACTATAAATTTAGTCAAAACATTTTAGAAATAGTATGACATATACCCAAATATCTCTAGTTCAGACTCCTAAACAGAAAAAAAAAAATTACATTCCTTCATATAAAACCTACTCAAATTCTTCCACAGATTAAAAAGAAAACAAAATAATACAAAGTTTCTATCTTGTGACTCAGATCATCAGTTCTTCACTATTATCTGCTGATATATTTCTAATATTTTGCAACTAAAACCTAATAAGTGAATACTCCTCCTCCCTAGGATAGGGCACTTGTGGCTAGCTACATTGTTCTACCTCTCTCAAATTCAAATGGCAGTTAGACTCATAAAACTTAGCAAAGTGAAATTATTTTTATCATGATATTAAGTGGGTAAAAAGAATGAAAAATCTACTAAAGATCTATAAATCTATAAAGATTTATAAATCTATAAAGAATGACCTTTTAGTCAGCTGAACTAAAATTTTTGTTAGCATTTAAAAACATTCAAGTACAGAGTTAGTAATTTATTGATCCAAATCTATTTTCAGTTATGATGTCAATAACAAATAGCAGGATGCTCCCTGAGTATGGGAAAAGCCAGATTCTCAGCATCATGCTATTTCCTGCCAGCTACCATAGGCATGTTGGAGTATTACTGAACAGTAATAAATGTACATGCAGTTAATCAGGTTAAGAAACAATATGGTACTTTAGATTGATAATAATCACTGTAGATTTGGGTTTTTAACAATGGGCTTTTAAAATTAGAACAGTAAGTAGTTCTGAAGAGCTTTACACCAAATGGAAATTTAATCACTTCACATATACAGAACGAATCAGATTTCAGAAAACTGATTCCTATGGTTGCTTTTAGTTAAAAAAAAAGCAGAAGAACATCTCATCACTAACTTCACAACCAGTTCTGCTCATGAAGTTAGGATCTGTATCTTGTATAATAATGAGTATGATAATGTCATCCTTATTCACAAATACTTCTGACTTCCTGTACATTCACTAATGAGAGCAACATCAGTTAAGAAATGTTGGTAATTTTAGGACAGTACAGCGACCTAACCAAACCACTCCTCAGAAACAACAAAACACAGACATTCAACTGTATATATTCATCTATACACTCAAACTAACATCCACCTTCCTGTGTTTATACATTATGTGTATGCTTAGCTCTCAGAGAGGCAAATGAGGTTTTTTCTTACTTAACTTGGTCTTACAAGTTAATAATGCAAACCTGGTCTACATCCTGCACCTCAAGCTCTGCTACTGGAAAAAATAGAGTACATTTTTGCTGTTTTTCAAGGGTTTATTATAAAAACTGAGAGGGATTGCAACATTATTTGGACTACACATACAAATTTATAACACAACAGAAACTCAGGGGAGCGTTACTCCCAGTTTTGTTTTAAACATCTAACTTAAATGCTTTAGAGCTCTCCTTCAAAGCACCTGATTTTTCCAATTGATTACAGAAGGAGGCCCCTAACTGGATTAATTGTATCCAAGACAGATATTCAAAGTATTGTGAATATCCTAAACATTCAGTGACTATCTTCTGCACTGAGAAGTGATACTGCCAAAAGAACTAAAGAGTTATGGAGGCAAACACTGGATTTTGTAATTCAAAAATGTGGCTACACAAAATATATTTTAAAAAAAAACAACCTTTGGGTACTGAACATTGATCTTTATTCAGATTTTCCTGTTACCTTCAAACGCTCGTGCAGCATCTACCAGGTGGGACCAGTCTAGCCCTGTGGCAGTGTCTGGCAGGGGCATCAGGCCAGGATCATTGAATTTGGCTTTATCAGATAAGGACCCATCTGAGAACCAGAATTCATCTAAACAATAAACACAATAATTAGTCTTCCTATAACAACGATGTACAATTAATTCTGAAGCTATTATAATGGATCTGTAAAAAATGTATAAGCAAAGAGTGCTTATCTTCACTTATCGTTTTGTGTTTTCCTGTTCAATACTCAGTATGGGTGGAAAATTTTTAAACTTTGGAAGAATAAAAGATGGGTAAGGATCCTCAAGGGCTTTTTGTGCCACTCTACACATGATGTGTTCTTCATATTTTCATATGAATGCTGTGTAAGTAGGCAGCATTCATTCTTAAAGCATACCATATTAAATCTGAGCACTGAGCAGAAAAGTTGCTCATTACACGAAGTTACATTTTTAATAAGTCTGTGAAACAACATACAAGGTATTTATATATCGTTTCATACTGACACTGAAGTATTTTATTTCCAGAAGCAAGTTTAAAAAATCAGCTGCTTTTCTTGTAAATTCTAGCCTATATCCAAAACTCACATTCACATTGAAAACACCACTCTGTAAGATTAATATTTGTAGCTGTATAACCCAGAAATTGAGACTTGTGTGCCAATCTGTAAGATCCGGTGAGCTGTAACACATTGTATATTGTAGATAGATTGCATATTAATTGAAATGTATACACTGTAAATGTAGTTCAAACACAGCTTTCAGTTACGTAGTCTTTTAGAATGGTACTATGAGCATACACCTTAGTAGAGGAGATGCTAATTTGCATAATTATCTTAAACAGTTTTACATTTTCCCTATCCATACACAGCAGTCTTCACTATGATCAATGTGAACACGTTAAAATGAATATTGCTGAGCAGGCACACAGAGGTTCTTAAAAATGAACTTAAACCAAATATATTATTTATAACCACGTTTCATCTTAATCATAAAGCTAATGATACAATATTATATCTGTAATATATAGTATATTCAGGAAAAAAGAAAATTTGCTTCAGATATTACCTAGGTCAATTCATCAAATATTTCAAAAGGAAATTTCCATTTAGTTATTCCAGTGATGCAGACTATAATATTTATATGGAATATTTTTTCCAGGAAAAGACCAAACACAAAAATAAATGAAGGCAAAAATGCACACATATAAGTGGAAGATACATCATAGTTTAAATGGCATGTTGTCATTGCCCTGACACCAATGAAAAAGTGTACCAAAGTCCATTTGAACTGAAGATTTCTGACCTAAACACAACAAAAGCAGTAGCCTCTTACAGAGGATTCTACTGCATGGAGCATATTCTTTGCAGAAGGCTTGCTTTGAAAAAAAAAAAAGTTAGGAACAGGAAAGTAAAGGAGGTTTGCAATCCTCTGTCAAAAATAAGGAGTCACACAAAGCAAAAAAAAAAAAAAAATCAGAAGAGGTAGAAAATCTGTTTATTATGGAATTTATCTTGTTCTACAACTTCTATGAAAGATGCAGTACTGTTATATTACAACTGCAAGTGGCTTGACAAACCTCTGTAGAAATACTTTTCTCAACATCCACTCCTAGTATGCAAAAGTGGATGTGATATATGAAATGGAAAATGTAACATACAAATATATTCTACCCATACATCTGTACTAAGGTTTTACTTTCAGTTCGTTATATACATACAAAAAAATCTCATATAAGGTTACCTTGAGGTGCAAATACATTGGAAGCTCAACATCAGAGCAGTCTCTGAACTTTTGTATATGCCCTGGGAAATGTAAGAACCTTATCTATGCAAGTACAAATATTTTATACATCCCTGTTGTGGAAAACAGACAGAATGCCTGGCAAGCCAGCTTTCGGTTCTAGACCAGCAGGGAGGCCTTAAGGGACAGTCTTTGCTTTTGTATGATCAACCTACAGAGGCTGACTGTGAAACCTGTCAGAAAGATGCCTGTTCCCAGTGTGATTCTGCTGGCTTTCCAAATTAAAGTGTAGGAGTGATATATTCACCAGTAGTCATCCTTCATTATGCACTGTCTTTGTGAGAACCCCAGTTCACCTTAGGGTGGATCCTGTTTGGTCCTGCATAAGACCTGACAGAGCAACTCAACTGCAGAAAGCCTGCCAGAGTATAGATTTGAATATTGGTAGCTCTGAAAATGCAAGGGCTCATGCTGATAAGTGGAATAACTGAACAGACATAAGGATGCAACCACAGAACAATTCATTTTCAAGATAAAAATTATGTGGTTTTGTACAAGGAGGAGAGGAAATAAAAAGGAGCTCTAACAATACAGGCCACTCTGCGCTTGTGAATTTTAGAGAATATTGTTTGTATTTCAGGAATGCTCTGGGTGAGATGAATTATTTCTAGCCTCCTGTATTTGCACTTCTTCCCTATTTTTCTCTGTATGACTGCTGCGTGAGCCACTGCAGGCTGCCTGTTGTCTTCCTATTTGACCTGTGCAAAGGCTGTGAGTTATGATTGAGCATGCCCACCTCTGCATGTCCAGGAGAATATGCCTAATCTCATAGGGCACTGACTTCATTGCCCACAAGACTGGGTTTTGAAGCAACACAGACTTACCCCTTATTTCCTTTGAGGAAACAATGTGTTATAGTTTTAAAGATTATTTTATTTGCTGTACTCCTCTGGGCACAAAATCATTGATCTTATGGTTGCTGGTCCTTTCAGTTACATCACTCTCTCCCTACACCTAGGAATTTTCTTGTAGTGCTGATACATAAAAGTATAAAGCATTCTGAAGAGTCCTTATTTTCAACAAAATTATATGGTCAGTCCAGTTTCCAACAGAGCTCCTCAAATTGACTGTCACTGGTCTCATATATCTCTGTATTCAAAGAGTAACGAATTACACAGAAAGAAGATTGACATGACTTAACCTTTTCTACTTCCAAGACAAGTATCCTCCTTCAGTTGAAACTGCTAGTTTTATGTAGAGACTAGAGATCATGAAAAATATTTACTAAGTACTCCTTCCTGTGCTCAAACTAGACATGCCATTTATGAAGTAGATTATTTCAAAAGATGGTGCAGCTGAAGGAACATATTAAGTCAAAGGCACACACCAATCCCATTGCCTTCTTCCTGTTATTCTTTCCTGCAATCACCAGTTGTATCTCCATGGTCTTCCTAAACAACAGCTTCTGCCTGCCAAACCCTTTCCTTCTTCAGTAGTACCTAGGGCTGCCCAAAGCCTCCCTTGAAAGACACCAGCCTGCTAACAGACTTTCTCATGGATATATGCTGACATTACTGTTAGAATAGTGGACACGTGCTCCCAGTAACTACTTTTCCCTTCCCTTTTGTTATTGAAAATAGTCTCATGTTCTGGTACGGTGGATTATTCACTGTGTGTCTGTAACAGACAACATATTTACTACTTTCATTGTGTGAATTAATTAATCAACAGCCTTTATCTGCTTACTGAGAAACTGATTTCCAAATTGTTCACATCATACATGATCAACACACAGTGATGCTCTTCCATTTTAATACTGCTTCTAATCAGTGAGTTTTGGATTGAAACTAACACTAATAGTACACCAGTTTTAAGATAGCCTTTCATCTAGTAACATCATTGCAGGTATCTATCACCTGCACTTCTGGCAGCCTTTTCCCTATGGCACATATAATCTAAGAACTTTCAGAATTTCTTAGTGTAGCATTAAAAAAAATATTCCCTTTCCCTCTTTATGACCCTCTTACACTGCAATTACTCTGCACCTTTCTCCTTTCCTCATAGCACAGGTATGCCATGTCAGTGTATTACTTAGGGAATTTTTCTTTCCCATTTCTTTTTGTGTTTCGTAATATGAGTGGACCACAGTGCCTGCAATGTCAGGCAGACTGTGTCTGTGTTTCTGACTTGCGTTAGTACACTAGCTCCGTATCAGTGATTCACATTGTTTTCATTCTTTCCCTGCTCATTCAACTGCCATGAATTTGCAAAATGGGGAAAGACTTGTACCTGCAACCACGTATGGTATCCTAGAGTCATTCAAAGTCAACAGCACTGTCTCAGTTAGGGAATCTTTAACGTTTGCAAGGTAAAATTCCAGAGTTCTTAGCTACATTAGTTGTGGTTTCTGGTTTAAGTTAAAAATAAGATGAAATTAAATATATCTTTCCACATTTGTGTACTATGTGCAATCAACAGCGCTCAATTGTCAGAGCCTGCATTTCAGGCTATACTGAAAGGAACTCTTCTTTCACTTCATTTCGCTTCCCCCAGTGATAAAATAAAAAAAATCCGACAGCTCCATTTTCTCATTTTCCCAGTCAATATTTCAGAGTTGTAATTTCTGTTTCGATATTTGCCTTGTCATTCTGTCTGATAATTCTGATTTCCCAGTAAACTGAAACCCTTCCGGTTGCCTACTACACTTTGGTTTTGGTGCTGCCTCGCTTACCTATTAATCACACTATTTTCCTTACTAGAGGGATCTTGTGAGACTTGGTGCTGCCACAGTATTTAAGGTACCACATGCTGGGGATCAACATCCAAGAACACATCTTTCTAAAATGAATTCCAGCCAAAACCACACTTTTTTCACTGATTTCTGTAAACATTAAATATCACTTCAAGATCACAAACATGCATACTTTACAAAAGACATTACTATGACAGCTAAGAATCCTGGTACCTGAAACTATAACCTCAAGCTAAAATTATAAATGAAAAAGAAACCTCTAATATCACCACTGCTATAGGATGTAAATATCTGCTATGCAGTGATTACAAAAACCTTCCTAACAAGAGCTAAATTTAGTTTCTTATAATGGAGATACTGACTAAACGTATTTTGAAAACAAAGGCGGGCAAGTCATGATGTGTTTGTTTTCAGAGTGTAATTACAGATAACTAATTAAATCTTCCTTGAAATAGCCATCATAAAAGATGCTATATTGCTGGCATTGAAGGGCACTTTCAGAATACAAAAACAGAAGCAGAAAATCGAGGTTGAACAGGAAAATAATCATGAAGTACCTTGGATATCAACAAACAGCTTCATTTTGATTGACAGGATACTATTTTAATGTGGTTTTTTCCCTAGCTATGTGTATAAATAACTTTCTGTATCTAAGAAGCAGCAAGAATGGAAAATAAGGTGTTTAAGACACAACTAATACACAAAACCCTACATTTCACTGCCGGAGGAGCAGTATACAGATTGAGTGTACATTGTTAATTGCCTGTGTCAATCTCCAGAATAAAAGCACGCTGAAGCTTTCATCCCATTGCACATTTACCTTTTCAAGAAATTATTCTAAAAACCACAAACCTAACATAATAAAAGATAAAATACTATCAGGATGCCTGATTATATACATAGCTCCTTCACAGACTTCAAAATCTACTGAGTCAGTTTCAGTTGAAACAAAATGGGTCTTTATTCACTATTAGTAAGAACAAAGGATTTTTTCGTATTAAATTTATAGTCGAGTTTCACTCTAGTGGAGGAATACACCAAGCATGCATTCTCATCTGAAACAGGAATGTTTATGATACCAGTTTAAAATGAACCAGTGGTTAGTGAGTAAAACTCAGTCTCATTGCTGAGACCACTCTAACTAGGAAAAGTGTTCTGTGTATTAGGCTTAGTTCTGAAAGTTAGCAAGTGACTGCTAGATGCTGAAGGACAGGATGGATGACACAGCCCTCTTCATTACTATTTCTTTTAGGTCATCTGTCTGCATTCTCTCTGGACATGTGCCAACAGAAGTCCCTAATGCTTTCAAGAAACCCACCCACAGCTTCTTAACTATGGACTTCAAGGTCCACAGTTGCTCTATTTTTTAAAATTGTGGTCAGTATTAAAATAGCTAATTAAATGTGGCTTTTTTTTTTCCCCTAAACAGGAAACTGACCTTGTAGGTCAGCCAAAAATAATTAAGAAGTAAGGAGATTTACCTTTTTTTAAGAAAAAACAATTCACTCTTATCGAATGTATAAATATGAATATGTACCCTGAATATATGTATCTGGCTGTGTAGACTTGGTCTGTAGCATATAAGCATATATATTTTTCACTTTTGGTTCTGTAATTCTCATTCTATTTTTACCACAAAAGTACTAAAAATTTATAGTTCATCACTCCATATTGGAATTATTGCAAGATAAGCACATAAAGATCTTGCTCATGAAGACCTCAGAAATAAAGAGACACCTTCATAAAATAGTTTTAATTTAGCACCCCAGGATACTCTTTTTCTCCCATTAAAATTGTAGTGTTATTTGCAAAGGTTTTACTAACATGCTAAAAAAAAGTATCATCAAAATCAGTTTTGAAATTGGAGGCAACAACAACAACTATTGCACATTTCCTTTTAAGATGACACTAAAAGGATCACCTAAGTAGAGGCTGTTCCATTTAGCTATTATTTCAAATATATTCATGGATATTTCAGTAATTTGAATGAACACAGAAAATAAATAAAAAGAGGCCAGATTGGCTTAATTAGGTCACCACTGGAGAATAAAATGATAACAAGAAATATCTTCAGACAAATATTTGTTGTCTATCACGGGTCTCATGAAAATTTTTGGGGGTGTGAATGGTATCTCCAAACATGATAAATCTGAATTGATCACTAGGGCAACCATAAACATGCACTGCTGAACAAATACACTTTTACTAGAATATCTAGAACACTGATTTGACATTTCATAATTTCACCTTAAAGGTAAAATCTAACTCAATATTTGGTGAATTGTTTGAGTTTATTGCAAATATTCCAAGCCCAGCAATGATAGCAAGAATCACTTACTTCTCAGATTTCCCATTCCAGGAGTCAGGCTCATTCTGGGAGGCAACGTGCTGTGATATGGTGGAGTAGTGCTGAATAAGATATCATTTGGCAAGGCCTGGTCTAGCATTGAACTTCGAGAGCTAGCATATGAAGATCCTCTTCGATTGCTACATATACTCTCATCAGACAGTGTACGGTAAAGTGTCCTCCGTGGAGAAAGGTTTCCATAAAATGAAAACTAAACATCAAAATATGAAGATATAAGTACATGTATTACTGGTTAAAATAATTCACACAGCTATATCACACCATCAGTTCTTGGGAATATTCTTCTGGGCACACACTCTTGAACTCTTGAGTTAAGACAGAAAATTAAAGATCTGTTCCACCCTATTAGACCTACTGAGGCCTCAAAAGAGTTACTGAATTTGATATTCATACTTTCTCTTGATATTTTGGAACATATCACCATGAATTTATCAGATACTGTACAGTTTTATTGATTCTGAAATGTTAAATGAAACCTCCATAGGCCATGACAGCAATGTTTTCCAGAAATATATATAAGGTTACCAACTCTGGCAACATTTATTCGAGACTATACACAGAACTATTTGACTTTAATTTGAAATGACTACGCTTTAATGTTAAACATTCTGAACTGATACATGGTCCAAGTTTGTTCACTGGATGACAAAAGTGACCTGAGACACTGCATCTCTCCAGATATTAAAAAACAGGCTTAGAAAAGAGGATAATAGAGTTCAGTGAAAATTGTTCATGCATTTCAGAAAGTTACTTAAACCGCAACCCAAATATCTACAGTAAAACAAGATGTCAATGTATTTTAAAACTGGGCCATTCCACTTTGTAAGTCATTCTTCAGATATTAATCCAGTTATTCTTTACAAATATTAGTTATTGCCTTAATTATTTTAACTGGTTTCTCCTGTATATAACAGTTTAATATCCTGTTGTTTTCTTTGCACACTTAAGTGTGTCCCAGAGAAAACCGAGGGAGATATTCAGATTCTAATCTAGGAAAGTATCAAAATACTACATCGGTTCTAGAGGTTTGCCTGAATATGGGAATAAACATAATCCAAAACTTTATTTTAACACATACATAAAATGATCACAATAGACATAAGCAGCATCCCCAAATGAATGGATAGAGGACACACACACAGCATCTTTAAAGGACTGGATATATGGTAACCTTCTATAAGCAGTGGTTAAAGAATAACAAAAGACCCTGAGCCTAATTGGAGACCATACTGGGCAAAGGGTTAAAAGCTTTCACTCTCTGAATTGAAGGGTCTCCTGTTTCTTGCACTCAAGATTCCCAGTAAGCATCTGCTGCCATCCTTGGCTGTTACTCAAGTCTCATCAACCTTATACTGCATCTTCTGTCTATAAAGGTTGTTCACTAGCTATCCAAGTATGCACCCAACCCAAATGTGTGATTTGATTCTGTGGAATCACATATCTCACATATTCAGAAATATCCTTCCTGGCTCTGCTGTCAAAGACAACTAACTCTCCTATACCAAGATTACCATCTTTTATGAAGGCATAATCAAAGACTGGATATGCTGAATCTTACAGCTGGGAATCCCCTGTGAGTCAGGGCCTACAGTCTCTCTCACTTAGTGAACTTTTGTTTTGAGTGTCTTGGGAGGGGAAGGGGACGGCAGAAATCTATCTCAGCATGGCCCCACCTCCTCACTCCTTGTTGTTTCTTATTTAAGTAGCCAGAAACATCAGCAGCTCTTGAAATAATCACAGAAAACCAATTATTGTATCAAACATAAATCATAAAAACCTCTAGGACATTATTAATGAGAATTCAAATACATGTAATGCATACTTGACATATTGCACGTTAAAAAATATATATGATCTGAATTTTAAATTGAGCTCTGCATTTAGAGGATTCCCATGTGTTACTTTTGTTCAGACATGATGATTTTGCTATTTAGCACATTCTATAAACACAGTGGGCTATGACAGCATTGAGTTAATATCGAAGTGTGACAATTATCTCAAGTAATTTAATTGCCTTGTGCCTTATTCCACATTAAGCACAGAATTCAGAACCATGTATACTTTGGGGAGTTCTCTAATCATTTTTTGGTGAACTTTTAAATATTACTGATTGTCTTCATACTATAAAATTAGATGTGTGCTCTCGACTAGCACTGTCAATTAAGCCTTTTGAGCAGTTGCCACAAACACCTACATTAAACTGTGATTCAGACTTCAAACAGAATTGTTGGTAGAGAGTATCACAGGGCAGGGACAAGCAGGCTACTTTTATTAATGTGCCTTAATATCATATGAGGTATATAAACTTAAGCATCCAACCTTGACAACGTTACTTGTAATCTTTGAAATGATAATTAAGTTGTTCAACCTGCAATTGTCTCTGCTCAAGCTAAGCAAAGACATACTTAAACAAATACTGTATTTCATACATAATCACCAAACTAGAAAGCATTTTTATATTGTGAGAAATTATATGTCAGGACCTATGGTCAGTATCTATAGCATCCCCATGGAATATACTTAGATTGTACAAAAGTATATTGTTTTCTCTATAGCAATTTTGGGTGTACCAGAAATTAATTTCTAAGGTAACTGACATACACAGAGCCAAAGAAAGTAGCCAACCTTTCTTCTCCCCTCTTCCATAGAGAGGCTTTCTGGCAGCATCAACTTCAGAAAATCTTCTTTGGACAAGACTTGCTGACTTTCAACAATGGCATTCCTCACAGAAGTTTGGAGTGGACTCGATGCAGACACAGCATCGATATCATCATACACTCTGTTGAGACAATTGGTGTTTTTAGTAAGGGAAGCAATAGTGCTCTTGGATTTGAAAGACTGCATTCATTTTCTGTCACGAAGTAAAAATTGCTAGTATTTTCTCCTGACACCATACACTTGTTTAGAATTTTTTTTTCAATCATTTTGTATTCATGAAACTGTTTGTGGGTCCAAAATGAACTTCTTAAGCAACTGAAAAACCAAACTTAGGAATTCTGAAGAATAGTTTAAAAAACCAAAATGCTTGTTTCTCCTAGCTTGCCTCTCTCGTTTTTACGCATGACGCTTCACTATTGTTAAAGTTGTATTTATATCAACATTTCCAATAGTTCATCACAAAGTATTTTAACTTTTACTTTCTTAGCAAATATGAAAACCAGTATTTTCTAGTATCCAGCTTCACAATCTGGCAAAATTTCTGTGGTTATCAATGGTAATGTTTGAAGTGAATTGGTAATTGATTGTGCCATGTGCCAAGTGTGTTTTATTAGCGATTTCAAGAAGCTCTTTAGATAAATAAAAAAGCTGTCTTCCTCATTATCAGCATATAAAAATGTATTTACAGTCAACAAAAGACTGTCAAACTGAATTATCTTTCAGCTTCCTTCCAGTGAGAAAATAAAAAGAGAATTTAAACAAGTTTACTCTTGAAATGCAATCGAAGAAACTAGAGATTGCCAATCACACAGAACATACATTTGAAGCCATTACTGCCAAGTGCAGCATAATCAGCGACTGTCTTCAGCAGACAGGAAACAAGCTTTGCGACGGTAAAGTGTAATTCTCAGTGAATTATATCTTGTAGTGGCACAACATTCAGCAATTGACCTGATTTTCATGATCATTGCTAATTAGAGATGTTATCCTATTTCAATAATTATCTTCAGAGAGATATTTCCTCTGTGAGGTATAGAAAGATTTCCTAGAAAGAGGTGAAGGAATGCTATACATCATGAAAAAATCAGAAAATAGTTTCTGATATATGAAGTGCTGCCATATTCAATTAATAGTTCTTACATAGAACTAGATCTTGCAGATAGTTTTCTGAATTGCTGTGGTTTCAATCCAAATACCATGATTCATTATGCAATTTTGTTTTAGGGGCTCTATTCAAAATAAAGATAAATTGTTTCATCAACTTCAAAATGCAGAAGCTTGTGGGAAATCAATGAAGTTACCACTTTTTAAGTGCTAATACTACTATGATTTAACATTTTAAGCAATTAAAACACTGTGGGAGGGGAGAGTTAAATCACCAGTACAATAACACAAAGAAACACAAATAAACAGGGCAAGCAGGTAGTAACTACTAACATCTGCTTCTGAAAATTAGATCACCAATATGTTTATGGTCGTCTGTGTCATCTGTGAGGCATCAGCCAATGTAATAAGCAACAAGGTAGTAAGGTTTAATACAGAAAGGTCAGGAAGTAAACTTTTTTCAACTAAGTAAAGTTTCTGAAGATTTGTAGAAAAAGTCTTTAAGACATTAAGAAAATTGTACCTTCCCAATTGTTTTCTAGAGATTCAAAATGGAAATTAAGAATGCCTGACATAGCCATATAGTTTTGCTACAAACACTTCCAGAATTTTCAGCTTGCTTTATTTGACACATGGCAAAAAGATGCAGCTGGATAGAACAGAGACGAAAACAGCATCCTGTGCTTATTGCTTTTTTTTTTGGGATGTATCTTTGATAAATAACGCTACAGAAAAAAACACCAAACATTTAAAAGTGAAACAGAATTTGTAATTTTTCATTTTTCCATCCTATTTTAAAATTTATTTTCCTTATCCTTCTTCCCCCAACAAAGTTACAGTGTTCTTACTCATGGCATTCAGAAACTTCAGATTCTTCAGGTGTAGGACTTCCTTCTGATTTTTTCCACCCAATGACATATTTACTCACTGCTCCTTGTCTGTGGTATGGTTTTGAAATGGATCCAGAAATCTGTTGACCACTACTCTGCGACACTATGTAGACTTTGGAGGTATCTAGGGAGCCACTCTTTTTAGAGCCATGTGTTGATGGGCTTCCTGAATGATGTGACCCACTGAAAAAGTAAAGCAAACACACAAACCCAAAAATGAGATCTGCTATAAAACATCAGATCAGAAATGCTTTGCCTTAATTCTTAAGTTTTTATCAAGATTAAAATCAAGGTATCAATATTGGTACAGTAATTTTTTACATACCAGCGACATATACATTAAAACCCTTTGAGAATAAGATTGTGATGAGTTTCTAAAGTAATGTAGATAATTCAGCTTGCTGAAATGCCAATGCAAACTGATATGAATTAAAATTAAGAAGACTAAGTTCAAGACAGATACACAGAATTCATGTATGTAATTTTAAGTATGTACACACATTATTAATGGTATAATACCATTTACATCAAGAACTACATAGGGAATTACCCCAAACATCTCTGTGCTTTTCCACTTCATGTTAATTTTGCCAGTTCATGCCAGTTTAAGCAGTGTCTTTCATCCAGTATCATTAAAAATTTAATTTTAACAGAAGTAAATTTGAATTCAATGAAAATAGTCTTCTGGATAATTTTAATAGCCTCTTTTATGATGAATAATAGCACTAGTAGGTACTAATGGAACCTTTTATTGAAGACTCTGAAAATTACTTAAAATGAACCAAAGCAAACAATTCCTTGAAGAATAAATTTCATTTAATCTTGGAGGTGAAGTATGCAAAGCATTCAGAAACCAAGTGCTTTGCGTAAAATCAGAGGCTGAAATGTGAAGCAGCAGGTCCTAACTTTCATTGTTGCTTCATGAATACCAAACACAGTGCTCTCTTTTAATCTAAATCAATTGATTAGTTCACAAAGGATCAGAAGGTGTTGCTGAAAGTGTAACAGACATCGCTACTTTGCTGTCCATGCAGAGATAAATGCAAGCAATGCACATGCATAGATGTCATGAGATCAAATTAAAATGCCTACCATGGAAGAAAGTTGAATCATTAAAGCAATGGATTAATTATTTTGAAAACAGTTACTATGTGCATTTAATCTTAAAACCCATTTACTTTCTCTCCTCCCTCTTCCTCCCCAAAAACTAGAAACAAGATTATGAGGCTCTGCAGAAAGGAAGTAATACAGGTGATGTTAAAAGCTTTTTTTACTTACTATCCTTGTGAATATGCAAATAAATTATGTAAAGATGTGGTGAAGAAAATAATTCAGTTATGAAAAACTGAAATCTAAAGATGAGGCAAATATTGAAGAACAATGTAAAATATACATCAGATTGACAGCAATCCAGAGGATTTTAGAGTTCTATTTATAACTAAATTTAAGAAAAATTGAGCATCCAGCCTAATTCTGTAGACTTTAAATAAGGAAATATTTTTGAAGTGAAGAAATAAAATGCCAATAAAAGCCTGGTTTTAGATAATGAGTACAATGCAATGGTTGGAACAAGCAGTATACATTTTTAGGATCCAAAAAATGTTCTATGTAAGAAACAAAGCAAAACTAAAGGCAATGAAGCTAAGCTGTTGTAGTTACAGTAACACAAAGGTATTTGAATTCATGTGCATAATTAAAATAAAGTAGCAGAGCTAAAACCATTAATAACATAGCAATGAGACATAATGTTGTGCATAGCTCAAGTCAGTCTTGTAGTTTAAGATATTGCTCCCCATAGCAGGTTTAATTCTGTAAATCTCACCCAGACACTACAGAACTAGCGTCCGGTATTTTTCAACCAACCAACATCTTTCCTGTGCTCTGCACTTTATCTGTTCAGTAAAACATAATACAATTTTCAAAAAGAAATGTTGCATTTATAGATCAATGCTATTCCACCACTCTGTGGGTTTGTTTCTTGTTCTGCACTTTTTATCTACTGTAGGACAAGTTTCCTATTTAACATGTGTAAAATAATTGTGAATGAATGCCTCAATAGCGTTAGAATTTCATCTTTATAGATTATGAAGAAATACAAACTCAGTGTGTGACCAGTTGGAAAATATATCTAGGATTCAGCAGCAGGTGTCACACACTTATATGTTAACTTAACTTTCTCATGTCTGTTTGAACACATCAGTTTTGCAGCATCACAGAGCTATAAAATGAGGTATTTTTTAATAACGTATGCCTGTGGGTGCTGTATAGGTGATGCCAGCTTTTAAATCCAACTGCAAAATTATTTATCACTCCAACGTAATTTGAAGGATATGGGACACATTTTCTTACAAGAAAAGGATTTGGCACACAAATTAGAAAGCGATCACTTGAGAACATTGCTGTTGCCCAAGTGAAATTGTGCAACCTTAATGTGAGTCATCATCTCAATAATTACTACTTTGCAAATGCCTAGGTAAGCTCACTTAAAAATCTATAAACTCTCTTATTTTTAATTAATCCATAAAATGTTTTCCATGGAAGTGAGCAGCAGATTATGTAATGGATGCCTGGCACTTTAAATATGACAGCTACCATGCAAGTGCTGAAAATACACATCCCAGCCATTAGAAATCTATTTCAGCTTATTATGATGAAGTCCTAGAAACACAGAACTTATTTCCAGTGCTTTAGATGTCTCAGGATATAAAATTAAATCTGAAAATAAAAGCAGAGTAAATCTGCAGCTTCTGCATTATTACAGGTGTAGTGAAAACTTAACGTGAAAGCATATACCTAGTTTTCACAACAGTCTATACTATTACTATCTTCTACAACTTGTGAAAAAAATAATCTAGAAGTCAGATTAAGTATAGAAGACTAATTTGCTCATATCAAGCATGTAAAGAAATTAGAATACAAGATATTTGGTTATTTTCCTGAACTGATTGGCACAGAAAACAGGAAAATCAGAGGGAAAGAAGAACAAACAATTCCTTCCATTCTTTACAAAATAAAAACGTTAATACATGGACCAAAGCTTCAACTTCAAAGTTACCATAAAATAGGAATTTGAAGATTAAGGCAACCAGTCGTACAAGAATACTTTCAGTTTGCTTTAAAATAGATGTATGATGCACACATTCCACTGGTAACAAAAAGAAGAGCTGAAAATTGATCAGAAATTCAGTTCAACAAACAAAATTGTAAAGCATACAACAGAATAATGTAAGTTAGGAGGCCTAGCATGCAATGCAGTTTCATTATATGTAAAATTGTCCATAGCAATTTCTCTGGTTTCTCTCAGCATTAACTTCCAGATAATTTGCTGCACTATACTTCAAAAAAAAAAAAAAAAAAGTATGCGAAAAAGTTCTAGGTGCAAACTTCACTTTTACTCAGGGATGCTTCCTTAAAAACCTAAGCAATGTGCCCAAGGTCACATATAAAGTCTCCATCAGATCTGGGAGTATTGCTAGCCAGGCTTTTTAGACAGGCTCATCAAAAATTGCTTGAAACTTGCTCAGATAGGCATTTAACTGCTTTTGACTTTTTGTTGTATTTAAGTTCACTTTCGAAGAAAGTTAAAACAGAATAACAGCAATGAAAAAGAGTTCTCTGCATGTTAAACTATAATCCATAAGCCCTCATTTGTAAGAAACACAAACCTGGAATGAGAGGAGATTTCGCTTAGGTCTCCCATACTGCCTTCAGCTGTATGACTGGTAGAAATAGCAGAAGAGTAGCTATGAACAGCATAGATTTTAGCTGGATCATCATCTGGTCCAGGAGTTTCAGAAGATTCGGTCCACTGCTCAGTACGACAATGTACTCCAGACCTGCTGCCAGCAAGGTGCAAAGGTGCCAGAAGAGGACCAGGCATGCAGGGAGCTGTATCAATTCCACTGTCAGTAGAAGCCCCCTTTATATATGTCAATCCAAGCAGCTCAGGATCCATCAGATCTCCAGAACCAAAGTGTTTTTCATCACTGTTGCTGGATGTATTACTGGATAGGGTGTTGCTGCTTGAGTGGCTTGAACAGCTTTTGTCTCCAATCTTAACAAGAAAACAAACAAAAAAAGATCTCCCTCAAGTTAAATAGTAAAATATTTTCATATAAATTAATGAATTTGTGCCATTCAAAGACTATTTTATTTTATTATTTTTTAGTGTGCTGTAATATAACTGCAAAGTATGAAAAGAGCTAATTATACCACCAGTTTCTATGAAATGAATTGCACAGCTGGCTAGACACATTAAAGGTTGATGTCACTGAAAACAAAAAAGATTCTAGTTCCATATTCCATGGCAAATCTTAAGATCACATTTGAATTTTCTGATTACAAGACCTGTTTAACATCCACAAAATTCCATTTCTGAACAGTTGAAAAAAAGCATTTGTTAAAGCTTGAAGCACTGGTAATTATTTGTTTAAACAAGCTCTACTGCAAATCTGAAAACACCCAAAGACTGAATTATCATTGGCTTTTTCCCATTATGTGTGAAATATGCAGCTTACTGGACCAAATCCAACTGGATGTGCGACTCGTTAAATTGAAGCCAATTGCGATGTGTGTGTACCAGATGAAAGCAACTGAAGTCACAAGGTCCTAAGCTAAGCATGGCTATTGATGTGGAATAATTGTGTCAGGCATTTGTGTCAATAAAGTTAGAAGGTTTTGTGTTTTTTTTTTAAAAAAGATATTTCATAGAGTTGGATTAATTTATCTATGTGACAGAGTAGCCAGAATAAGGGCAGATGGACTTCTATTATGTAGAATATAAGTGAGAAGGGTGACTAACTTTTTTACAAGATCCCCTTCCTAGCAGAGGCATATAAATGTAACTGTTGATCACACATTCAAGCAGTTAGACAAAGCAGCCTTTCCAGAAATGATACTCCATTCCATAAAATAGAAGTAAAATAACAGGCCTCAAAATTTGAGGAAATTGTTTTAGGAAAAAAGGAGGGATTACATTTGCATTCATTTTAACCTTTACGTGATGGCTGTGACCTTAAAAATAATGGAACGATTGATAACAGTACAATGTGCACTTTTTCCAAGGAGAGGGACTTGGAGAAAGGTGTCTGGAGAACAGGTATGTCAATTCCTATTATAAATGTAAAATGGAACCTAAGTGTAAAGAAAAAGGTGGGGAAAAAAAAGCTCAAAGGCATAAAATTAGTCTCAGAAGACATACTGCATATAGGAACCTTCCCAAAACCTTCCCATATATTGCTGAACATAGATGCTTAGTCACCTTCCTGACCCTGCAAGCAGGAGCGAATCTGGACAACAGCTATTGATACAGACATCTTGAACTGCTCAAAGTTCACTATGGCCATAGCTTTGGATCATTTTATGCATTTTCTTGCGCCATGAGAAATTATTGTATGAAAGCTCAGCATGGCCCTCCTTGTTACATGTTGTTAAAGACTCTGTCGTGGAGCAAGATTTAAAAAACAAAACCAACAAAAACCCGAAAACCAAAACTGGCAGGAATATGATATTTATTCCAGGAGAACAAAGAGAGTTTGAATATAGCCAGTGAAATTTCCCCCCACCCTCCTTCCCCCAGGTTAAAAATTGGTAAAAAGACAGCATAGTGGTTTTTGTAATGGTTAAGTATTTTACAGAGTTCTGGTACATTTGCTGCAGCCCTCAGTGTGATTTTCACTGGCTGGCAGGGGGTCATATGTCAAATTGAGCTGAACAAAAAGGTAATACACAAGAGAACATTACAAGGGCCTTTACAAGGTGACGACTTTTTTTTCCTGGTTTTTTTTTTTAACAACAAAATAGCCTAATTTTATTAGTATTACCTTTATAATACTGCTGGTTCTTACTTTGTACAATATAGTTATTTTGCACCTGTGTTACACATATGCATATGCAGGCAAACATAAAACATAAGCCTCTTATGAAATTTTCTCTTCAGATCCCCACCATCCTGAAAGCACGAGGGCTGCCATTAGCATAAAACTCTGATTGAAGTTAAACAAACTCGTAACTTAACTTTGGCATCAGTGCTCTGTTCAATACTGATGGTTATATATAGTGATTCTAAATTTCTGACAACTTTGGCTTAAGGTAAAAGAAAGTAGTTTTGTCTTCATGTGCATAATTCTACAGTGTGATTCTGTTTACGACAGTTCTTTTTTCAAGAAGTATCAAGCTACAGTCTTGTAAGGTATCAATGTACATGAGATGAAAAACTGGCCTCCTATTCTTACCAGTGTAACTCTACAAATAGTGTACAGATTCTTACTACATATTGCAGGGTTTTCCATGTAACAAACAAACAAACAAAATCGAAAAAGACCATGCATATCATTAGCGTACTTTTCATCACTCTGTCATTGAGGATTTTGCCATTACTGAAGACAAACCACCAAACTAGAGTAGAAATCTCTTCAGCCCTCCCAACACACAACCTACATCTTTATAGTGTTTATTGGTAATTATACTGCATGAGTATTTCACATAACATGACAAATGGTACGGTGCATGCAATTTTTTAAGTGTATAAAATATTTCACAGATTAAGTAAGCTTGTATAAATTAAACTTTAAATACACAGCTGAGGGTAGACTACACTAGTTTTAGCTCCTCAGCAACCAAGACCCAAGCCCTCTTGGAGTTCTTAGTTTGTAAACACAGATTAAACAGATTAAACATATTAAATGCACCCCAAATCTGGGTGAACGTACTCTGCCTCCTAAAACACATAATGGTCTTCATAAATTACTAAAATGCATTTTTAAGATGTATTTCTTTAAGTCTAGGGTGGGTTTTATTGTTTAGGATTTTTGTTTGGTTGTTTTAGAGTTTTGAATGACATCCAGGTAAAAGACTTACATGTGAAAGTTTGTTTGGCGACTCCTTGCCACTGCCTTCTTTCTGCAAAGCCCGGTCTTTGTAGGAGCTCAAGATTTTGGTTGATGGTGCATGCCACTTGGTTTCTGCCATAAATAAATGTGTTTTAATTTCTGAATGCTAAAAAGACTAGTACACTGTACAAAGAAAAAAGGCATATGGCTTAGAATCAGGTTTTAAAGCTGTACACTCTTTGAATCAGAGATGTGTAACTTTTGAGAACTTCCTAAGACCTAGTTTTTCAATGATAATTAAAGTTCAACCTGCTTTTCACCATTCATGAAATTTTCTGAAGTACAGCAGTAGTTAGTTCCAAGTATCTAAAAATCCCACACCATATTCTGTTAGACTGTAACAGTCCCTGCTTTCACTGTCATATTACATGCTCTTTGTGTATCAAACCTCTGCATGAGAAGCTGGCTGCACTTCAGCAGGCACTGCATTACAAACGAGATATTTTTAAGATACAGTGGGTTTTATTACCAGAATGTCTAGCTCCTTCCAAAGTTTCCTCTCGTTCTCTGCCTCCTTCACACTCCAGTGAGCCTGGACCTTGGTGGTGTTCATGGAGCAAAGGGGACTGGCACCTTTTAATGTAAGCAGAAAGTTACGCTGTTTGGTTTTTTTCCCCTAGAAAACTAGGCGATGAACAACAACACTTTTTACTCTTCAAAGCAAATATTTCGCAAGTGATTTGTTTGAACAATCATCATCCCTCCCACCAAGCAAGTATAGTAACATTTCCAAATATTTACATGCAATTTTTTCAACAGCACCCTGTTATTTCTTAAGCACAGACAAGCCAAGAAGACATTGAACTTTAAGAAGAAATGCATTCTTAGGTCGATATATCCAAAGGTTTTCGTAATTGAGAACGACTTAACTGCTTTATGAACTACGCCCCACACAAAGTAACTGTAGTTCGGCAGATTTTCACACTCAGAACATGTAAGCTAGTACCAGTACCACAATGCTTTGTATTGTATTGCAGAAGTTAAATTCTTTCACAAATCAACAAACTAAAACCAAGGTTACTATTAGAAATAACTGTGCTGGAAATACGACACAAGATGCATTTTTATGTGTTTCCTGGCAAAAAAAAAAAAAAAAATTACTATAGTTTAATTTGAATTATTAGCATCCACTTTGCTGCCAGGGATTTCAGTGACTATTCTTAAATTCCTTGAGGAGTCTCCAAGATATCACACATATCTGCTACATGGAATATCTTATCCACAAACAGTCATGCCAAAGCAATATTAAGCTTACAGAGGAGGAGCCAAGCTGATGTTTTCAATATTCACATTTTTTCTAAAAAGCAGCTCCTGAAATCCACGTGGCAAGTCTGGAATGCTTTTATATTATGCTATGTAGATACTGCCATAGCTAAACATTTTACAACAGGGGTGTTTTCAGCAGCTATATTTATACGACAAAGTGATAAATTTGAAGTAATTTAGAACAGATGTCTCACATAATATTCTTATTACAATGACAGCACATTGGGGTGGTCTTTTATATACAGATAGCTAACTTCTGAAACTCCAGCACCACGGGATTGACAGGGATGTGAAAGAACCATTTATACAATGCAACAGATTTTTAGGGAGAAAAGATGTCTGGAAGAGTGTTACTTTTCTGAGGAGAGATGCTAGGGAACGGGTGCCACTGGAACAAGTACACTAGGAAATAAAACCTTTGAACACCATAAAGATAGTTTTAAAATTAAATATCCTTCTACTGAAGCAAAAGGAGGAGATACCATAATTTTATTCCAATTCTATGTTACTAGCTGATTTCTGACCTGTTTCTGGGAAGGCAAACCTGTTTTTTTATTTACCTGAACTGTCAAATGAAGATTTGGTCCTAAAGAGTTAAAGCAGTGTGGCTTTAAAATTGTATTGGCATAGGTATTACATTAAGGATCATTAAACTTGTATGTCTTAAAATACACTAACAGAATTTGCAAACAAATCTATGATATAGAACATCCACATAAATTTTGCTTCAGAAAGAAGATGCACGGGAGCTATAGCAAGATTAAAAAAAAAAAGAAAAAAATTATCAATACCCATCATATCCCACTTGCTGTCTCCATTGGCTGCTCCCACTGGGTCCTGGGTCACTGGAGGAGGACTGGTTGCTTGGAGAACTTCTGTAAGGTTGACTACAGTCATTAACAGTGTACTGAGGTATTTGTGGGGTTTCAGATTTGAACAGGGCTGTGCGTCTTTTCTAAAATACATTCATTTTTACAAATAATGCAGAATTATATAAATTAAATTCATTTTGGGAATCTACAGTTTTATGGTAGTTCCATAAAATTTAAATAAGTATCTTAGGAGTATATTATTTACATATATATAAAAAATTAAATAGATCTGAAAAGGCACAAAAAGGGAAAGACTAAGTGCCAAATCCTATTTTCCTTACATCTAGCTTTATTTCTGAACAAGTGGGGTTACTCAGGAGTCAGAGCAGCTGGATTAGTTCTTTAAATTTACGTGTGGGAAGCTCTCATGGTGGATTAGAAATGACTGTTAGTTGCTTGCATGCATTCTAATTTTCAACATAGTAATTAGTAATTTAGAAGAGGTAATACTTTCTTATTTTATTAATTCTTTGACACAGAAGAGCAATAAGAAAGCATTTTCATGAATAATATTATTTTGTGTTTATTATTAAAACTTGTGAGCCTCGTGTCTTAGCAATGACTGTAATTACTCTTTTGGATTTCCAGACATCTGAAATGCAATGCTCAGATTTGGCTTTGATCACCCTCCTATCCTTTACTTCCATGCATATCAGTCCATGCAATCCGATGTAATTTCTCTCAGCGACATTACCATGAATTCCCTGCATTGTCCTTTTTTTCACATTGTGTTTTTGTTCATTTTTTCTCTTTAAAGGCTATATGTAGAAATGAATGTATGTGAAGACGTGAAAAGAGGTAGTTTTGGATTTATGTACAATACTTGCAAGGACATGATGTTCAATAAGCAACTCTACTGTTCAGTTTGAAAAATTTAAAGTCATTAGCTGTTATATTTTGTCTAACAGCCAAACACATATCCAATGAGCAGTTAGTGTAGTGACTAATTTTTCAGGATGTCAGTCCTGTATTGACAGGACTGAGCCGCTCTCAATAAACTTAAATAGTCTATGGGCTGTAGTTGAGTGCAATTGCATATTCTGCTTCTTACCGTCAAGAACTTTGCATTTCTTGCATAGCTTAAGTGAACCAGTCTTAAGGAATGGATAAGTTATGATCCTACATGTTTCTAGCCTTCAGATTGACATTTAGGACATAGTCCTCAAAACCGGGACATTGGTTTGTACTATCCCAGGCTGAAGAATGTCTAGATCCTAAGCTTCCCGTTTGGTGGACAAGTGTCTAGCCATTAACCTACTAAACAAATGGTGGCTATAAAAGGAGAATCAAAGAAACCTAGTCAGTGAATGCGTCACATAGTTTCTTTGCAGAAGAGTTGCAGCTGCCTGCTCTCAGGAAGGGATTCCAGACTCCAGGTGAAAGGATGCACTTGTCTACAAGTGTGACTCAAGTACATGGAGACTTCTTGGTGCAAAAAAAAAAAATAGAAGAGTGAATCTGAAGCTTCACTCTTAGGCACTCGCTATCAACAGCTTTCACAGAACTAGGCACTTTGTGAAAACAGGAGTAGAGCTCAAGGATGTCCTTGTATTTTTTAGTGACTAATTAGAGGAAACTCCTTGATCGACACAAAAACATTTGGATTGCCTTCTCAAAGCACTTTACTCTCCTCAGGAATTGTATTAAGAGCGTAGGTGTTCAGCTCCCATTTTTTAATTTCATGCCAGGGACTGAGCACCTAACTGTTACATGTCACAGTAATTGAACTGTTGCTGCTTAAATCTTTTACTATATCTAGCCCACATTTCTGTTGCTTCTTCCTCTTTTTATCTCTAAAAAACCAACCAATTTACTACTGACTTATATGTTAGCTGATTTTCAGATGAGTTGCTGTAACTTCCTTGTTTTATAAACCTGCTTCTCCCTGCCTGCACTCTTCAATTTGTATAAATTGATATTGGGTCTCTGACCTTCTAAAAACTCTCCATTCATTTTCCTAGCTTGAGTACACATTTTCACCCTTGTAAGTACTAATCAAACTTTCTCTGCCAAGCTATCAACTATGCCTCTTCCCATGTGGAAAGAGCTTGCCAATTAGGTACCTTTCTTTTTATGTTTCAAGATTCACATGTCACAGTTCATGGTTCTCCTCTCTTTTCATTATTTATACTCTGTACCATGTCTTCCCCAGAATAGCATGTCTGCATTGCATTTGTTTTGTTCTTCATGACAAGAGATAGCCTCTGTCTTAGCATTTTTTCACATGCTTCACAGTGTTAGGAGAAACACAACTTATGTTTGGGAAGTTCTCTGGAAACAAGTAGTAGGTCAGAATGCTTTTTTTTCCCCTCTGTTTAGGCATACGGTATGCTCAATAAAGCTCCATAAATTCTGAAATATTTCTAGATATGGGATACATTGTCTTCTTATGCTAAGTGTTGTCAAGAAAAGCTTAGGTTCTAGAATAGCGTATACATGCTTACTGAAATGCACCTCTCCTTATTTCATGGGGTGAGGACAGGGATAGGGTAGAAGGAGAATACAAATGATCAAACGGTCATAACGAGGAGTCTGCCTTCCACCGATGATGACATAGACATATTTTCAAACACATACTACTATCAGCTGTATATATTTCACACAGTGTGAAGAGTCACTAATTCTTTTCTACTAAGTAAGACAGACAGTGTAGCAATAGCAGTATGTTCATTATTTCATGCAGGTTTTTTTAAGCTATTTAACACTAATATTTTACATTTTCATATCAATTAGTTATTTTCAACATGCAGGTTTTGTTTTTTTTTTTTTCCCCCTTGGAAATTAGAACTACATCACCCCATGGAAAAAGGGCATAAGCAGAAGTAACTGCAAACAAAGGACAGAGAATTCTACTAAAGACATATGTTTTTCCTAAATAATTCAAATGTCAAATGTATTTACAAATTTTTAACTTCAAAAATAATTTTTCATCTTATGAAGAATTATGATTAAATTTGAACAGAGCTAGCCCATCATCTAAGAGGTGTTACATATTCAAATCAAAAGTTCTGGTTTGTTTAATTAAAAGCAAAGCAAAGCATAAGGATTGGTAATGAGTTACAGAACCCTTTGAAACTATGCCAATAGCTTGGTAATGAGATTAAATAATTCATTTTAAAGGGATGGGTACATTTTATTTACACTCATTATTTGTTTAAATAGGCTCCCAAAAGGTGGGGGACAAGACATTATTTAGATCAAAAGGTTATACGGCAGTTTCCCACTTTATTGATTTGCGACTAAAGGGACTGTCCTCAGCAGCAGGATCCTCAGCCCAGTCCACTTCCACTACAAACAAGAGAAGTCACTTGTTTCAAGTAGAGGGAACTGGGCTCAGTAAATGCTCTTTAATACAGCCTCAGAATTCAAAACTCAACCAAAAAAGGTTTAAAAATAAGTGTAACAAAGTCTAGAAAGTAGAGACATCAAAAGTAAGGCACATTAGGAAAATGACAGGCATTAAACAGAGAGTATATTACCTTGCACCATCTGGTAGTTTTCTATCAAACGAAGTGCTGCGAGGAATGGCTGTCTGAGCCTGCTGGAGAAGCTGCTGGCACTGCAGTCTGTCAGATGTTCCTAGGATTGGAGAGGCACGAGAGAGAGGCTGCCCAGCGGGAGTCGGCACCCGATGCCAAGTGGTATTCCTTCTGAAAGGGGTTTTATACTCACATGGGGTGCCTTCACTGTCAAGTTTGTATTCCACCATGGGTATACGACAAAGTTCTGAACAACCCCTGTGAGACAAATAAAAATGCTGATCAATCTCACTGGAAGGAACAGAAAAAGAAATCTTGCATTCTACAGTCACAAGTAGAGGCATATTTTTCTTCTGAGTGCCCAAAGGTGTTCATATAGCATTTTGCAGCTCTTCAAATGCTTCAAAACTACAACGACAACCAGGTAGGAAACATTCCAAAGTAAAGGATTTGCTCCTATGTGCTTAAAAGTTTTTGACATCTCTCCTTTCCCTTCAAAAAGCAGAAGATATTAAGCTTTTATAAGTTAACCTGCAGTTTGAATTTTATATAATAAAAACTAGTAGAAACAAAGCATTCAGAATTCAGAAAACGTCACGTTCTTCTATAACAGCTTTCGTTTGTTTAAATTTCGTAAATGCAAAAAATTGACACATCCAAAATTACAAAACATGTTTTTTCTTTGCAGCAAAATAAATGTTTCTTAGTGGTATTGAGAACTTTCCTTTGAATCTCACCTCGTTCCCACTGAATGACAGAGTATATACACTGTGATAGAAATGATTAAGCGACTATTTTTCTATCTGTTCTCAAAGTGTACTTTCTAATGTCTCTCTTCCTGGGGGTCTCTATGGCTGGAAGAGAAATGGGGAAGTGGAAGTAAGAGACAAATCAGAAGCAGTCTGGCTTGAAGCTTACAGTGTGGCTTGACTACTAACAGTATTCCCAGAAGTGTAAACTCAGGTAAAAGCAGTGTCAGTGTTCCCCAAAACATCAGTCTGCCTGTGCGATATTTGCTGCAGACACAGGTTGGACCTGAATTAAGTGTTACTGTTTCAGAAATTAGTTAATAGAAGCTTCACACCCACTTTAAACTAGCACTGCTTATCATTGCACATATTTTATATTCTCACACTCTGTCTCCATTATTTGTCTGACAGGCAGTGCGTAGTAAATTAATACCTGTAAAGAAAACACCTTAAGCAATTCTAATGCAATGCATTAAGTAAGAAATGGTGAGAATTTGCTTCTCTGTCTCAGCTACAATTCTGCTGTATCCCTTGAGCTGTCTTGATTGAGTTTTGCTTTTATTGAAAACTCAACATTCACCATTTCCAACTAAATTAAAATTGCCTGGAGAAAGTGTAATAGAGTATGTGTAAAGTGTTTACAGTCTTAATCCTCAAAATGTTTTGGCAGAAATGACTTAACACAAACGTGCAGTTCAAATAAATTGTATAGATTCTCATACATTAAATTACTGTGGCCCAAAGCTGCTCAACCAAACCCCAAACCAATATTTTCACTGTCAGTGTCCTGGTAAGCAGACTGAAAAAAAGGTATTATAAAAATGCTAACTGTAACAGTTATATTGTAGAAACTCTGCGTGTTCCCGGTGTGATGTAGCCATATACTTCAGGCTGCTGAATTTTGTGGTACTAAATATGCAAGCTGTTTATCCTGTAGCATTAAAACTCAGTTCCTGCTGGCACTCAAACATATCAAAAAGGTAAGGAACTATAAAATATAAAGCATAAAGCATTAAGAGTGAAGTTTATCTACCAATGTAGGGTAGAAGACCCCATGACGATGAGCTGAAGAAGGGTCAGTAAAATGTTCCAAAATAGAACTCAGACTTGTGTTTTTTTCAACATTATTCATTGTTCAGAAATACCAGTATTATCAGCACCAGTAAAATTTGACATATGTAAACTCTGCTGACAAATCGTGGCTAGACAGTCCAGAAGCATCAGAGAATTTCACAAAAACGATTTTCTGGTTTTAGCTTCCCTGTGGAGGTAAGACCATCCCAATAGTCTCCTCCTACAGACAAGGAATGGGGCTACAGAGAAAACAATATTATAAATTATAAATTAATTGTGGAAGGTCAATTTGATATATGTATAGCCTTCTGCCCATTCTGAAAATGCCACAGTTATTCAGACCACCACTTCAAACTACCTCAGCTCATGTATCTAGTTTTTAAAATTCTTTTACACTTCCGAAAACCACAAAACACACGTTGGGCTCTTAGAAAGATGAACACTAAAGAAAGGTCAAGTTAAGTGAATTGCATAGAATTGTGCAAACATTTCTACTGCTGAAGCATACATAGAACACAATATTCAGCACAACATTCAACTGCTTATATCTTAAGAGTGTTATTGTCTTCATAAAGTTCCCTGCCTTACTCACTGCCTGCAACAAGTAAGACTAAGGTGTAGGAGACAACAGCCACCAGTAACACAACATTGACTCGCTTCCAGAGCGGGTCCATGTTATGTGAACATAGAAAGTTCTTAAAGGAAAGTATCACCTAAGATTGATTATTCAATAAAAGACTTCCATAAAGCCTTATATATAAAACAAACAGAACAAAGAATGCAGAGGTGACATAGCAAGGTTAATATTAGTTTACTGCACTGCATAGCTTTTCATGTGGCCATACAGCATTTGTCATTATTTGGCTAGGCAGATGAACAATTATGTAGGCTGCAATATTAATCATCCTTCTGCTGATTTCTGAGTATTGTTTCACCCCTTTCTTAATTCCTATAGACCTTAAGTGTTAGAAACAAATCACCCACACACAAACTTTTATTATTAAGGTATCAATTTCACAGTTTGTCTTGGTAATTGAGAAAGTTATAGCATGGAATTGTCACTGTATCCCTTATTAGATAGCCCCCATAAAATAATTCAAGTACTGTAAAAATAGCCATAGGTTTTGAAAGCAAAAGGGATTGTTGCTACTATTTGACTCAGCTTGCTAACTGAATAAGTGAAGCACGATATCAAAATAGCAAACAAGCTTTCCAGTAAAGAATAAGAACTTAAAATTCTGTAAAATCTTGTGATTGTTTACATCATGAAAATTTATTCCTCTGACAAATTAAAAAGTGATCCAGTACACTGCTCCTGGAAAAAAAAAAAGGCTCACAAAACAATCCTATTTCAAATCACTACAAAAATCTAACAATATTACTTTTAAGTTCAAAATGAAGCCCCAACAGCACTTTTGTAACTGTTCCCCCATAAATGTTCACTGTTAAAACAGAACTACTTCACAGGGCTTCCTTTGTTATATAGACTATTAAATTTTAATTTAAAAGTGACAAGCCAATCAGTTCAACATTTATATGAAAAAATCACGCTTCACTGCTTCACAAGCACTGCCTAAACAACAGATACTGCAGTATACTGAGATATGTAAAGTCGTAATTGTAGCTACTTCTCATATGAGAAAAAAGAATTACTTCATGCCTGCAATCCAATAAGGATACCCATCCCCACACCCTGCCAAGGATCAAACTGCAAGTTATCTTGCATTAAAAAAACCCACAAAATGAAAAGCAATTTCCTATTAAATATTTAATTTGACCATTATCTAACTTCTGTTTATAATATTGTTACTTATTTCACTGAATGAAGAATATACATTGGCATTGGTATTGAATGATAGTTTTAATTCACTGTTCAATTTTTTTTTTTAAATTCACTTTAAAGAATATGTAAAGATGAAGCTATGCTTTATGGTCTTAAAGATTTAAAATTTAGAAAAATGTTAAACAACTATAGGATACCAAACATCTTTCCCAGTTATAGGCAATATAACATTTTGAAAACCAGATTCATGTTGTTTATCAAGCAAGTGTGACCAAGTCTTAATCACACCTCAAAAATGATAGCACTTCCGGTCCTTCACTGTAGTTTGGTATGAATTAAATCAATCCTTCAACATAAAGCACAGACTCCTACTAATAGCTTCAGTTCAAGAGCCATATTATCCTATTAAAAATGTGGTTAATAAAACCTACTCTGCAATTACACAGATCATGACTCTATGATACAGCTAGCAGGTCATGACTGCATATTAAAATTTAAGAGTCCGCTACAAAAATCTGCAATAGTCAACTGTTACCGCAAGGAGCACTATGTTCTGAAACAATTACCAAGCAGTCCATTAAATTTTTGAAACTATGTAAACCAAGCCTTTTGATATTAATTTAAGATTTCATAAAAAGGTTCTGTAAAAGGCTCTGTGAAGGGCCTACATTAGGAAAGGATGCTTATTAAAAAAGGTAAACATTCATCTCCATGGAAAAATTAGAAGCTTTCATATACTATGACCAGCAGTTTGATAACTACACAAAAGCCTTCTTTTCTGTTACATCTAACCACTATCAACGACTGGGTATTTGGACTCCAACCACCCACTGATTTCACGCATCTTGAATGATTTGTGAGGGTAATAACAAAACTAGAAGAACTGGTTACAATTTGACTTTAGTTCAAGTATCAGAGATCTGAACCACTAATGGGTATGCAGGGACAGAGAAGGAATCATTGGTGTTCACCAGTTGTATTACACTGATAAATTATCCATGCAATCTATTAAATTCACATAATAAAACAGATTATTTTCACATAACTGTAGGGATTTAACTGAAAAGCAGAATTCAGCAGCTCAGTTTTGCTTAGACTCACCATACAGGTAAATAAGACATACATACATTTTCCTTTTTCTGACATGCGGAAGTGTCTCTTGGAAGTAAATCCTCAACTCCATTGACTCCCTATGTCAACTATAGCACAAGTCCAAGACATTAGCTAAGATTCAGATTGTCTAAGAGAACTTCGGTCAGAAAGACAAGACAAAAAAGTCCAAGTTCTGACACCTCAGAAACCTATTAACAGTAGTCACACTGAATCAAAATCGAAAGAGCTGTCACTTGAAAAAAGAGAAAATTGGTTTTACTCTAAAATAATTTAATAGCACAACAGATGTATGTGACTGCTTACAGCAACCTGAGATAAGGCTGCTGCCCATTTTATTACTCTGGCAGGCCCTTCACAGAGCTGAAGAGCTAAAGCTGACAATCCCTTCCTTATGAAGATAGACTCATTGTCCTTCCGATCTTTGTTACTATTCAGTTTTAAACAGGATCTTTGTAAGCTGACAAACAATTTAGAGGCCTCCTGAGAGCCTCTATGCCTGCATTGTTGTACAAAAAAGACAAGAGAAATACAGACAGGACGTTGGATGAAAGCAGCCAGTCAGCAAATAAAAGAGAAAAAAACCCCAAACAAGAGGGCGCTTGGCTTACTTGTACAGTGAGGCAGTAATAACCCCTGCAGTCTCTGCTGATGAAAACTAGGACACAAGCAGAGCAAGTCACATTTCCAAATCCCAAAGAATAAGAAAACTGCTACATCAAAAGATAACAATTATGGGGAATATACGCCTCGCAAGAGAGAAGAATCACTGGGAAAAATAGATAAATAGGAACGATTTTTGTGACATTAAAGAGAAAAGCCTTCAAAATTCACCATAAGACTCTAAGGTGAAGAAGAGCTGGAAAACCAATGGCAGTGACATAAAAAGTGTATTATGTTCCAAATTAAGAAATGGAAATGATGAGTAACAGAGAGGACAAACAATGTAGGGGGAACAGTATGAAATGGAGATCTAAGTCTTTGAGCTCTGAAAGGATCGAGTTCAGAATGAATCCCGATTTTGAAGTAGTCGTTAAGATACTGGAAAGAGAAGATTAGGAATAAGACCGCACATGAGGAGATACAGGAAAACACAAATGATCCTCATCAGAGACAACCAAGTAGAATATGTGCCCCAAAAGGAGGTTATGCAGGCTCCATCCCTGGAATTTTTGAATCCCTGACTGCATAAAGCCCTGAATAACTTGGCTTGACCTCACAGCTGACTCAGTGTTGAGCTGGAGGTCGAACCAGATAATCCCCTGTGGTCCTTTCCAACCTGAATTATCCCATGATTCTATGAACCCAGAAGGTTTTTAATGACATAAATGAAATTACTTGCAATTTTGGCAGAGATGTTGCCCACTCCAACCCAGACATAACAAAAATGGATCCTAAAAAATGTTTTATATAATAGTATATATATATACACTAAGTTATTTAGGCAATATATGAAGTAGGCAATATATTAAGCTTAAAAATGTCAAAAAAAAAAGTGGTTCTCTTGATTTTTTTTTCAAGCATGCTGAGTAATAGAAGGAAGAAAGAAAAAAAGAGCCTGGAACTCCTATTTACGTGTCTCCATAGAGACAATCAGAGCTTTGACGGGCATTTTGGGGGTTTTTTCTGCTTGACTGTAACAACTGTACACATAATAAACTAACTATTATATATTACAACTAACTCCTGCTATAAGTTCATTCATAACTAAATGTAAGAAAAGCTCAAAGACTTTTTACTTGGATGAGATATATGACAAACATCAGAGAATTGGTTTCAATATTGTACCTTTTGAGTTTATGGTTCTTTTGTTAGACTATTTCTGGGTGGAGACCATATGTTACACACATTGCCTAGGCTTTCCTTTGTTTTGATGCAAATCAAAATAGGAAAAGATGCTCATACAATAAAATTTCCGCTTCCCAAGGTTTATAGTAATGCTGCATACTTAGCTTTACTCTCTTAAGTACAATGAATCTGATGAAAGATGTTAAAATGCAAATTGTATATGCTGGCAAATGCCAAGTTTACACCTCCTTCTCTTTGAAAACTATATTGGGAAGAATAAAGCTCAAAAACGTATAAAAAGTGACAGAAAACCATTTTTTTAAAACAATAAAAAAGTCTCTTATGCAGAAGAAAATAATGATGTTGTGGTTATTTAGAGAAGAGACAAAGCACACAGTACATGACATATTAAAGATGGGGAAGAAGGCAGCCCATACCTTATGCCTCAACTCTGTTGTTTGCTGGTGCTGCCACCCTTCCAAAGGCAGGAGGAGTGGCAGGGACTTCACAGTGAGCGGGAGAGCCAAAAGGTCTTACTGTGACATTGACCTATTAGGACCTGCACTTAAAATGTAACAGCCTAGGTTAAAATCTTTGGCACTAATCAGAGTTCTCACAGAGTTAATTTTTGCCAAGAACCTCCATCAGGCTAAATCACAGGGCATATGTCTCATTCCCTGAATCTAATAATGTTACAAGAAGTATATAATGTTATAAGAGGTACAGAAATTCTGACTAAGAAAAGTATTTTTCTACAATTTATTTTTTGTTGGGTACAGAAGATTAACTCTTGCAAGTGATATGGCTTTGAATTAATATCCTATTTTCTTAGTACTAGTTCTTTCAGTTAACTCTAAAAAACATCATAATCTAGAGTTTTCAGGTATTTGTAGCCTCTTATATTAGTAAAAGGCGTAGTAATTAAAAATTTTAGTACATCCAAATTCTACTTTTACAATCAAAAGTTCAGTTCCAGGTTTTTCTGCTTTAACCCTCCTCAAGTGTTGTTAGTCTAGCAGCAACTAGTCTGCCAGCAACTCTAGACATGACTTCTTTCCAGTTCAGCAGGCTTAATTTAAAAAAAATAAAATTAAATTACATATTCTGAAACGCCCATGAAATACCCCACCAGCTTACGGCAAACACCTTTGGAGAAGATTTGAACCCCACACAGTAAACTCCTCCTCTTTCTAAAAACATTTTTCCAAACACTCTATACTCTGCTGTTTATATGTTACTTAAAAAAAAAACCAACCCTAGAAACACAATTGTCTAATAAGATCACAAACATTTAAGAACACACATCAGGACTGGAAAATACAGAAAGTCATTAGACCGATTTCATTTGTAAGAAAGAGCTTGCAAAGTTCAAGAGAATAAAACAACCTCAAAAGAAATGCAGTACTATGTAATAATGACCCACAGGCAGTTTCAGTCATAGTTATAAAATATTTCCATTTTCAAGATTACCTACAACAGTAAGAAGAAAAGTCCCTTACTTGTTCAGACCAACAGGTGGAAACTACTGCTACATCTCTTGGAGTGGTTATACCTGAGCTTCAGTTTCTTGCTCATCCCTGGAAATTTTGCTTAAAGTTTCATTCATTTTCTAAACTTTCCAGAAATTGTTTCTTAGGAACTGCTTAAGCACATTTCTTTTTATATATAATGGTAGTAGAACAAAGACAGACACATACTTTTCAGTGTAGTAACTAGGACTCTAGCAGAATCTACAGTTTAAAACAGACTTAGAAGTACTTGAATTCCTTGATTGGATTTGACTGATTAAGGATATAGTGCCCTTGAGCATTACTGTGACTTCATCAGTGAAAGCAAATTAGAATTAGCACCATTATTCTTCTGTTAAAATGTGTATCATTCTAGCTACTGCACTGCAGTAGTAGGTAATGTTGGCAACAACAGAAGAACAAATCAACAATTCTGAAGGGAATAGACACAAATATGACACAAGGATACTCGTACAATGAATACAATGACCAGCACATTTGTTCTAATACTGCTTTGTCATTCAAAGAATTTATGTTTAAATAGCAATTTCTTCTTTCTATCTCAATATCAGCCTGGTGCCATGCAAATAATTCTAATTTCTCCACTTGTGCACAATTATTTAATTGCTATAACAAACTGGAAACAGCAGGACCTTGTTTCAAGTTCATTAATTTTAGAGGATAGTAAATGAAAGGCCTTATTCCATGACTGTTTTGCATACACTGCTATTGAGACTATGGGTAGAAGGATCTACATTAAGTAATGGAACACATTTATTGAGTAGAATTTTCCTCTGTAATTTCCTAATTTCACTGTAACATTCCTTTGTAAGCACCTTCAACATTCCAAACAATTTATTTTCAAGTTGAAATAAATTAACACAAGACAGTTTGCAGCAAAATATAAATTCACTGTTAGTTCATTGCTAATATCCTCGTGTACATACACTTACGCTTTCTTGGTTTTCTCTTAAAATACAAGGACTGATGGACTGAGAATGATATGTGGGTAAGCTAGCAGGGAAAAAAAAAAAAATCAAATTTTTAACTTGATTAAGTATCTCCATTTCAGCAGGTATTTTTTTAAGGGATGGGGACTGCTTTGGAAACACCCTTGCACACTTGAAAGTCATTTTCATTTGAAGGGTATGTAATTCCCAAGACACTCTGTGGCACTCATGTCAAATCTGTGTAAACTCACTTAGAATCTGATCCCAGCAAGGAACCAGTGCTAATAAACAACCTAAAGAGAAAGTCCTCATTGCTTCATACTCCTAAAACCCAGCAGTGAGAGCTAAGCAGAAACTACTCTTTGAAGCAGTGGAAAACAGCTATTATCTCAGTAAATGACAGGCACTAATAAAATAATATATGGGGATTTTTCATGAAACTATTAAATTTTTTTCTGCTAAAATTACATTTATATTATTGTAAATGTATGTCAATTTTTAATGCAACAGATTTCTGTAGAAACTAATATGAATATATTTATATCTACGCACTGTGGACAAAAACTTAGTGGCTGAACCTGAAACCTCAGATTATGGCATTTAAAGTAAAAAAATTATTTATAAACTACCAATATCTACCCGAAGAAATAAGGTAGAAATACAGAGGAAAAAAAACAACCCAGCTGGCAGAAGATTATATGCTCTGTGTCAAACTTTCAAGGTACTTATTCAGCCTCCAAATGTATTGTTCTACATATGTCTGATAAACTGAAGTAAATTCTTAGAAGAAAATACCTAAAAACAGTTGTGAATGAAAGCAATAATTATTGGAGTATACATGTCAAGCTTTTTCCTGCTTTTGAACCATCAGCTTTTTCTAGACATGTGCAGTGTGTGGATCAAGGGCTGATGGACTCCCAGTTTCGAAGGAAGTATCTGTGTGTCTGTTTTGAGTATTATTTTATAATCGTTAGAGTTACTTGACAGTAAAAAAGGTTCTCCCGATGAGCTGGCACACTGGCCTTAAATGTTGCTCACAGACACGTGTTGGAAATCACTCACAGAGACTCAAATTCCATCCTGTATATCCAGATTCTACAAGGACAGTGACATTTCTTGTCAAATGAAGGTGAAAGGGATTCTATTTCTCCAGATACTCCTGTTTTGCATTCAAAACTACTGCCTGTATATTTCTGAGTACACTTGATACCAGAGTACAAGACAGAGACACACATACTGGAGCAACTCCGGCAAAGGGCTACAAAGATAAGTCTCGTGATCAGAGCACCTGAAACACAAGGGGAGGCCAAGCACACTGGGATTGCTCAGCCTGGGAAAAAGAAGGCTCAGGAGGGATCTTATCAATGTGTATAAATATTTGATGGGGTAATGGGGAGAAAAGATGCCAGAATAATATTCTTCAGATTTGAATCCACCTTGAATCTTGTGAAAGCACAGTAGGCAATGTGCACAAATTAAAATGTAGGAAACTCCATTTAAGTGTAAGTAAAAACATTTGTTGCTGTTAAGAATGATCAAACATTCAAGCTGTGGAGCCTCAATCCTTGAAGACATTCAAAACCCAGTGAACATATCCCTGAGTAATATGCTCTAGTTGGCCTTGCTTTGAGCAATGAGGTTGGGCTCAACTACCTTCAGAGGTCCCTTCCATCCTCAACTATTCTCTGTTTCTATGATTCTGCAAGGTAAGACATTGCAGATGGCTAAGACAAGCAATTGAATAAGAGACAGACATGCACAAGTTTTAACTAGTAAGTAGGTGTGATCTTCTTTCTCCATATCTCTGATAATTTATGCATTTCTGCCGCCTTCTCCTTCCCCTGCTCATTAATATATTTTACAATGTCAAACGTCACGTTTGTCAACTGACACTCAATCTTGTCACCTGATACCTAGACTGCTTTCTGTCCTCTGTTTAGATTATAAACATTGAGAAAATGTAAACTCAAAACTCTCTTAATATTGGATCCCTTTCAAGTTGAGCAATCAAAATCACTAATCATATTTTGAGGATATAAAACAGAAAATGAAGAGCTTTCTGTTTCAATCGGAAATTGATACTTGAGAGAAAGTCATTAATGAAGATTTCTTTTTTATACTAGAGAAATCAAGCTGAAAAAAAGCAGAAATGCTTTGGCTTTTTTTGGGTATTTTAATAGTTTTTTAAAAACAATTTTCCTTAGTAATTTGCCACACATTTTTAAAAATGCAAAAAAATTTACAAACAACAACAGCTTTTGCAGGTTTTTTCCTAGTTTGGTGGCACTCAGTTAAAACTGCTCCTACACATAAACCAAGTGCCATGTTTCCCAGTGATTTGGGAATTCAACATTTTGTTTCGAAAAATGTATCAAAGAAAATATAAACAATTCATATACTAGGTATTGTTCCATCAAGGCCTATAAAATACACGTTTTTACCTTCAATATAATAGAATCAGCTCATTAGGCTCGTATTCTGTAAACAGCTTGGAAATGTATACCAAACAAGTCAGTGAAAATTCATACCCAGAAGCAGGTGGTGAGAATAGCAGAGCTAAGCAAAGAGAGGCTTAATTGCAAATTATATCCAACTAAGCAAAATGTTGGTATTCACAGTCATTTTCTTCAGAAAGGAATGCGACGCATCAACATGCAGGTTGAGGCAGGGGAGGGCACTTCTGTGTCATTCATCAGGGCAATGACTACTTGGTGAATTGCCACCAGTTAAACAGTATTCGTGTACAGTTGGCACCAACTTCATAGTGCTGCATGCTACATAAAATTTTACGGCTTGTTGTCTTGCCAAAAGCAACATACCTAATGTTTTTTCTGTTAAATTAAAAATCAACAAGAGATTTAAAGTTGGCCTTCTACAAGAAGACAAGTAATTCAATTTAGTCTAGTACAGTTCTCATTTAGAATGAGCCAAATTAACAGTGCTTAGACAAGGTATGTGAGAAATAAAGTCACTTTATTAGAAAATTTTAAATTTTTCCCTACTTCTTATATACCTCATAGTATTCAAAAATGAAAAGAGCAAAAATCTTTTTGCCACCAAAAAGGGAATTGACGAAAGAGAACTGCATTTCATCCCTGAAAACGATGGTACAGTCACTGTAATAATCTTTATTACAGTCTTTTCCTGAGTGTGTGAGCATTTCTTTTATGTTGTAGTAAGATTTCTTTGCTTTAACTGATTATTTCATTGATGCAATTCACTATTTAAAGTGACTAAATTAGATACCTGTAGAAAGTGAGGAGCTCTCTAAGACTTTCTATCATGTATGTCCAGAACCCAGCAATTCACTACTTTTGTTAAAATTTCAACAAAAAATCAAACAAAATTTTTTTCAATACTCAGGAGTCAGAGAAATGTCAAAGACAGATACAGTTCAGTTTTCAGAGAAAGATTCCCAATTCTCAAACTTAGCATTAAAATATAAAATTCTCCTGTGGAAGAAGTCACATTAATTTTCATAACAGCTCATTCATGATGCACTTCTTACTCTTTCAAAGACATATAAAAAGAAGTTTCCCGCTAAAATTCTTACAGGATCCCATTTTGTCTTCTATTACAAGCCAACAGGAGTTTTGAGGAAAATATTGCTTTCAGTGATTTAATAATATTATCAAACATGAAAGAATATCCATTTCCCGAGGGCCTTCAAGAAAAGAGTCATCATTTAAGCAGTAACATAGAAAAAAACCCAGACAGATACAGAAGTCACATTGAGAATTGTTGGTTTGTTACCTTCTAGGTGCTCCATCCTCATGTGGTTGAATAATGACCACTTTTACTGTCATTGATGTACGTAAAAGATCAATCATTTGTTCATGAGTCAAAGTTGCCACAGCCACTTTACAGATCTCAACTAGGCGGCTCCCTTGCCGTAGGCCTGCCTTCCATGCAAAACCAAAGGGCTCCACATCTGCCACTATTCCTTCAAAGTTCACGTGGAATCCAAGTTGGCCCAACCCATTCCTGCGAAGGGTCATTTCCGTGGTTTCACATCCTCTGGTCACTATCTAAAGAAGTATCAGATTGTTACATTATTGTCAGGACGCTCACTTGTTTAGACATAGAAACAGATCTTTTTTCAAACACTATAAAGACATATATGGCTTGACATTAAATATCTTTAATATACTAACATTTAATATTTGTGGTTGTGTTTCTGCATAAAACAAAATGAAAACATTTCATAATGGTAAAAAGCTTACATCCCCAGAGAAAACAGCTGACCTGTGTAAAGTTCCTTTGCTAAGAAGGCTTATTTCTATATACTATGTAATAAGTCCTCACCAGTTTTGCCCAGTAAAAAATAATAAAAATAGCACGTATGCTGGGATACTGCACCAAACTCAGAAGACCAAATTCTAGTCCACCTTACAAGGTAAGTTTGTGTCAGCGTCACAAAACCAGTACGTATTTTAGCTCTGTTAGGGCAATTAGAACAAAAAAACCACTGTGGAACAACATTATCAAAAATCTTTGTTCATAATGCTTATCTTTCAAAGATCCCACAATGCTTTATAACACGCCAGCAAGGTGAGTATCTGCCTTTTAAAGATGCATATGTTATGATACAGATCAAGATATCTTCTCAAGGTCATGCTGCATTAAGAGCAGTTCCACAGCACACCTTTTTCTACAAAGATACTCACGTTGTTTATGGTTGCTTTCAGCGTGCATTACAAAGATACATAAATTAGGAGGCTAGTTTCCTATATATTCAGTTGTATAGGATAGGTCTTTGTAAAGGCTGGTTTGTGGTTTAATCTTGATTGAGGAGGCTGTTTTGGAAGAGTCATTCTCCTCCTCCATTGTCTACTTGAGCTAGAACCTAGGCAGCCTAGCTCACTAGTTTATTGTGTGCTTTCCACAGAGCATGACCAAACCTAATTCAGGGTTGCATGGTGAAGGAGTGAGACTGTGCAGCTAGGGAGAAGTTGGCACTGTGACTGGGTAAAGTTTTAAGCTTTACTTAGTGTATTACCATTACGCTGTCCCTTGTATCGCATTAGCACTTGTGCAGCCATGCAGATGAAACAGAAATAATACAGCTGAAAACCAGGGTGCTTTTAAAAATAGTGTTCCAAAGGGGTGGCAGGCAGGGAATAGATGGGACTGTCTCTTTCACTAGCAACTATTACGAAAGTATGCCTCCATCATCAACAAACGAACTTAAAACATGGCAAATACTAAGCTGCAAGTGACTTTTGTAGCTTCTTTTTTACATTTCCTGTTTAGACAAATCTTTTGTCCAAGTCCTTTACAGAGTCAGGGATGAGAGGTATAACTTCTACTCCCTTCCCAAACTAGTGGTTGACTGGAAAAACTTCAGACTGTTTATGCAACTGGTGTTGCTGCAATAAACTCATGGTAATTAAATACAGTCAGCCCTCATTCATTAAGAGCTATCTTCTATGAGTTGTTAAACATTGGAGAATGTTCTCACAAGGATCTGATAGTCTGAGAATCATTGCCTGGCAAATTTAGGCAACTTAACCTGTAGCACTTTGGCCTCATAAACCTTCCAGTTATTTCTGAAGATTTAGGCTTCAAAGTTTAAATGTGTGTCATTCCTGAGACATCCAAAAGGTACGTCGGAGGTTTTGTTTACAAAAACATATTCTGGGTCTTCCTATCAAAAAAAAGCAGCTGTTTCCTTTGTCATTAGTCAGCTCTGAAGTTTTGGTATCTTTTAAAAGCTTTCCCTTTCAAACAGAACTTTCTGTTTTGTTTATAATAGTGCATATAGTATTAGAGCTATATGACATGCTGACAGAATTAACATTAACTGTTTTCTTTCCAGCTCTGAGGTTCATTTTCAGCCTTGACTAATTTTCAACAAGACTTCCATAATTTATGAACTAGATAAGTGAAAATGAAATTTCAGCTCTTTATTAGTTTCCCTACACTTCCGTCACAAGTTTCTAAAATATTTAGTCGTGCAGTGAAAAGAACATGGTATTACAGTCAGGAGCCCAGCTAAAGGATATAATTTTATCCTTATGAAACCACACAATATTCTTTGAGGGTGGAAAGACACCTCTTTATTCATTTTGTCACACCTTTAGAATACTGCAGAAT
>JAVSBS010023100.1:46726-62155 GCA_033124195.1 Coracias cyanogaster
ACCAGCCAAAGTATATGGATTTCCCCAACTCAGCACTCAAAATCTTTTCTTCAGTTTAGTTAAATATTCAAAAGTTTCAAGAGAAGGAAGACTAACATTCCTGCCAAAGATTCATTTATTCCTAACAGACAGGATTCCAGGAGATCAAGTCCTCCACAAGTATACCCCCTAAAAGGTGACACTGCATGTTACATAGTAATGTCACTTAAAACACAGTGCTGCTCCATTTCAAAACAGGTCATTCTGTTTACTTGGTTGCTGTTTCACCAAACATGAGGCTGTGCATGAACTAAGAGGCAGCTTCTCTGAATGCATTTAATACAGATGAAATTAAGAGACAGAGATTCTCTGACTCCCTTCAAAAAGGTGAAGAGGTTTTTTAGTATATAGGCTTCTAAGGAAATTCTGTCTACTCAGATTCTTGTCTAAAGATCCATTTATCATTTTTGTTTAATCTTGTACCACTCCGCCATTCTCTGTTATCCTAAATCTCAGAATCACTGCTTTTTATACCTTCAAACACAGTCTGCCAAGTTCATTTATAGTTTGCTTTTGCTGCCCTTTCTAATTTATATCACTAGATATTCCCCACACACACACATTGACAAATCCCAGCCCTTTTGTCAGTCCTAAACTGATTCTTTTAGTTCAAACCAAAATCACAGTCTCAGCTTTTCATATCTTTGCTTAATCTGGATATTCAGATAGGTTTTCTATTCATCTGCACAATTCAAACCCAGACAATAAAATGTACTTATTTCTTTGAGAATCTCGTTTAGTAACTGCAACATTTTACTCACTGGTTTTTAGTTTTTACTAGTGACTGAAAAGAGTTAATGATATGGTCACTGAAGTGTGATATTACATCACTGTTTGAGCTTTCATCTTTAGCATCTGCTGGCACATGTGGTTGTTGCCCTTAGCTGTGTTCCCAGTCACATAAAAAGTTTTTAAAGTATGTATATGAAGTGTGGAATCTGAGTTTTAAATCCTTTTTAGTGGTTGTAATGGTCACCTCTGAGCTCCTATATATATAAGAACTGTAGAAAGCATCCAACATCATAAAGCAAGGGGAAAACGTTAATAGGTAGCTTTCAAAAGAGAGAAAGAAGCAGGAAAAGAGGAGAAGAATATGAAACAAGAAACAGGGCTGAAAAAAGTATGAAAGCAAGTAGTGCCAAGCAGTTTGAAAAGTGGATAGATTATTGAAGGTAGTATTTGGGTTAACTTGGCAGTAACTGATGCTAAATTTTTGAGGCTTAAATCCCATTTGTCACTATTTAACCCAAATCTGATGATAAAAAAGAGGAAATATTCAAGTAAGTATAGATAACCATTTCATTTGTGGTTTTAATTACTGATCTATTAGTACAAGATACAAGATCTGTCCTCAGCAACTAGGATATTTCCATGTTTTATAAAACCAAGTGAGTGGAAAACAGCAAAAGAAATTGTCATCACTGATGGCAACAGAATTTTTCGACTAGAAATTTAATCTTGTTTTCTGCCTGTGTTAAGCAATTTATATTGTTTATTTAGCAACACTTTATAGGCATGAACTACAAGTATAATATTTTTCAGAAGGGAAATACCTGTCTAAGGAAAGTGAAACTGAAGACATTAATGAAAATGATAATATAACAGTGGCGAGAAGAATTTAAACACATTAATCTATGGAAATACTAATTGTACTTTAGAAGAAAAAGGTTATTTAGAGTATGGTATTGAACAAAGCTAAATGTGACAGCAGAACTATTGAGGCCCTAAAACATCAGCTGTAATCCAGCTGTTCCAGTGTGAAAATGGTAAGCATAATGATTTCTTTTCAGCACCAGGCTTTCTAATACAAACAAAACTGAGACCATCTAGATCACTTAAATTAAGATCAAAGGGTGAAGTGTAAGCACACAAAATAGATGCATCAGCAGTTTCACCTTGGAGTTCCTGTCAGTTCGTTTGTACTGAATGAAATAGTTACAGGACAGTTGTGCCAACGGGGTCATCAAGCGTCTGAAAAACTTTATCCAGTCAGCTGTAAAAACTGGCATTAATTGGTCTAGTTCTCTTTACTTCCCGCAGTTGCTTAGTGTAGAGGAACAAATCAACAGAATTACTTATACAATTTTTTCTGCTGATGTTCACATGGGTTATTATAAAAAGTCAAAGTGAGTGTATTTTATACATTAAGATATTGCTTATATTTAAATGAAGACATACTTCTGCCCACAAAGGTGCGATTTAAGAACAAGCTACAGCAAGAGGAGACAAAAGCTTAGCTTTTCAATCTTGATTTCAACACCGAAACCATTCACGGCCTTGGGCAAGCCTATCAGATTATAGGTATCAGACATCCCATCCCTGAAAAAGGGCTGATAACCCTCATGTCATATGCTGTTTTGAGGATTATTGTTTGAACATGAAAACACTTGTGAAGCATAAAATAGGACACTTTTAATTGTATCTCAAATGAGAAGCAGACAAGTAACTCTTCAAAAAATTTGGAATTCCAGTTTAGAAACTGTACTTACTTCAAGTCTTTGAACAATTTCTCTGATGTCTTCAGTACAGTTATCTGTTGCAGACAGAAGAATACATTCTCCTCTTTCATAAAATATTTTGATGCTCATTAATCCAGATGTCCATCCAATAACATCTCTGCAGGAGCAGTTAAACACAACATTTTTTGATTCCTTTTCAATCAACATGATAAACTCATTGGAGATTCCAAGGAGACATTCAATGTCAGCAGACTGGCCAAAATCTCGTGCAATCACATTCCACATAATTGCTCCAACACTGAATAGATGTGCATCTTTCCTTGGTTTCACTTTTTCCTTTTTTTTTGCCCCTAAAGTAATAAAGCTAAACTTTGCTGAAGTATCCACCGTAGCTGTGGTAACAAAATTTTCTGCCAGATCTTTCAAGTATTCCTGACGTGTCCTTGTGGCCATGGCTCGAAATTTTTCTGACTTATGTGCTGCATTTTCAGCATTAATAACTTTGGCTAAAAGGAAGTCCCTAAAGACTGCTGATTTGGGAAAAGTTACTCCTTTGGGAATGGGTGGACCAAATGGAGGTACATCTTTTGATCGTGAAACACCAACACTGGAAACAGAAAGAAAGAAATACAATGGTTAATTCCTAAAAAAAAGATCAGATAAGAACTATAGTCTGTGCTGTCGATGGCATATTTGGTTTAGCTTTAACATGTCAATTTTCAGACAGTTCAGACACATTAAAGAAAACTGGTTGTCTGTTTTAAAATGTTCGGGTTTTTTTTCTTTTAAATATATAAAAGACATCATGGATGTATATTTATTACTAACTCCCAAAATATCAAGGGTAACTTCTTAGGGTGTCACTTTCTCCTTCCTTTAATGAAATAAATATAAAAATGCTTTGTGAGATAAAAATGAGAGAAGTATTTTAAATTTTTTTTTGTAAGTCTGTCATTCAATTGCAAGACCTTAAAACTAAGAAATGTATAAATAGAAACAGAACTTGTTTTAATCCTCAGGCATTTTGCTACAATGAAGTGTGAAGACAAAGCACTGGTGTCAAATATGCCTATAATGGGAGCATTCTGCACCTGCTTAAGTTGCCTGCTCTGTTTGTAAAATTTCAAAATACTTGCAATTCTTCACATAGACAGCTCACAGCAAGATGTAAAAGAAGTAGGAATATTTTCTCATTTATACAATTATACCTAGAATTGATACCTACATAATATATTTAAACTGAAAAGCAATTTCATAATACTGGGCAAACTATGTACAACTACTACTAGTTTGACTGAAATGCAGTCACATTTGGGATGACAGACATCATTCAGTAATAAGAAAGATGCAATTTATGAAATGTCATGCATTAACAGAAAAAAAGCAACTGAAACAAAATCAAGGTAGCTTAAGATCTAAAAGACAGCAATGTGACCCGACCCCATGATGTACTTCAGTTTTGTTCTAGACAGTGAATAAATAACATTTATACATGCTAAACTTGCATCATTATGCTTCAAATCTTTAACATTATTTGCACAAATCCCAATCAGTTCAGAAATATGCTTCTACTCTGGTTGCCTTGCTAGAATTCATGATGTAATCATTTAAATGTAAGAGTTTAGGTCATCTGAAATTTGATAAGTTTTTATACTCTCCAAAAGTCTTTATTCACGTGCTTAGATGCCACAGATTCACTCAATGTCATATTAGCATACTAAGGAATTTATATAGGTTAATAGCCTTCTGAAGGCTTATTTTAAATCACTTTCTTTGAAAAACAGTATGTGCAAAACAAATTCTAAATTAGTTTCTATTGCTATGCCTGTAAATCTTATTTTTACTAACTACTATCTCTGTTTTGTGCCCATTAATCCGCACCACGGAGTTCTGCATATACCCATTTAAGTATATAAACTGTGCCAACTTAACTCTAAAAGTGTGCAAGGGAGACATTTGGGTTTCAAACACAGAAAATGTAGCAGAAATTTTAAAATTGTATATACAATATCTCTAGGAAATACAAAACTGTTAGAAGAGGCCGTTGTATTGTAGTCTTACTAACAAACTTAAATAGTTATGAGGCTATACTCACCTATAGCACACATTTTCAGTGCAAGGATTATGCACTTTGACTATGACAAATACATGTTGAAAGTGGGAACGGATATTTTTTGGAGTAAAAGGAAGTGCTCCTGGCTCTTGGAAGACAATGGTAACTATGTCATTTCCTATATGCCTTTTCCTTAGCAGCTAGACAAGAAACATGCATTAAAAAATTAGTTATTAAAAAATAAATAACAATTTCTTTATAGTAAAAAAAAAAACCAAACAAGCCATCACACCAAAATAAATGAAGCTTAGTTTTTCAGAAATAACTTTTAATTATTCATATCCTGGATAGCTACAGATAAAGGATATTGGATGGAACTGCAAGAAGATAAGCAAGGAAATTTGGCTAAGTTCACAAAAATACTAGTGAGTTCTCATGCATCCCCATGCTACTTCTGCATATTTTCTGCTCATTTCTCTTTCATTCTATGACAAAAATACACTTCTCTTACTTTAGTGCATCACTGTAGTAATAAAAAAGTGTTAGATCATTTGACACTTTTCATTATGCAGAGAACTCTACCTCAGTTCCCTCTTTACAGTGTAATATTTGTTTCTAGATGAAAATATAATACTGCTTTTCTTTCTCAATAAAACTTTATTTTCCACGTTGCATTTTTATTAAACATTCTTAAAATTATGATTTTTTTTTTTTAATAGATTATCATAAACAGTCATCACACATTTTAACAACTGCATACCCAAGGGACAGAACTGAGACTCATGGAGAAACAATAGCTATTAGAAACTCATTAATTAAAAATTTACTCTTATAACTGGTAGCTTTTACCATCAAAATATATTTAAGGAATAATTTAAAGTACTAAATCATTGTTACAGGCTAACACTTAATAAAAACTACAAAACATCTCTAGCAATATGGTACCACCTTCCTCTTTCTCCCCAAAAAACTCCAACAAAACAACACAGTAAAATGATGTTCGCTTTCCTCATGGAAGCCTATTATTGTACCTCTCATTTTTTTTTCTTAAATATCTTTGCTTATAAAGCATCCATGTATATTACTAGATGGAAAAAAGTAGTCTAGCATGTGCTATCCACGCAAAGTCTGCCAAAGACCTTGCATTGTCAACAGCCTACAGACACTTAAAGCTTTACCTTAGCCCCTGTGTAACTAAAAAGGATACAAGAATAAATTTATTTTAAAACTTTATGACCTAACCAGGAAAAATTTACTGTCGAGCTGATTTTACAGAACATAATCTTTCGAATAAAAGAGTATTCACTTGTATTTTCTCAGCTCCATTAGAAGTTAATATTTTAGCTACCAACATAAAAAGCAAAGTTGCTAAGACCCATAAGTATGTTTCATTCTATCTCCTAAAATAACACAAAGGATGGTATTATAAAGATAGTAAGAAGGGCTGAATCCACAGTTTTAAAGCACTGAGTATATTTATATGATTTTAAACATAATCAAAATCCAAATCACAGATTAATGAAATAAGACTTCTGATGAAACTTTAAACCAGATCTAACAACAGAAAATAATATTTAGTATAAGTCATGTTGCTCAGTCAAGTTTTCAGGTTTTTAAGACTAAAATCAAAATAACTGGCTATTTGAGAAATTTAAGATACACCTTCTGATGTATACAAATTACAGTAGAAGTACACTACATGAAACTGATCACAGAACTAAGTGTGCCAGGTATACTTTAATTTGGTGAGCTAGTGAACCATACAATTAGATCATATTAGTGAAGCACAAGTTCATGCTTAAGAGGTTATTATTACCTCACAGAGTAGAAATTACACCGCAGTTAAATTTGTAAGAAACCTTGCAATTACGAGGTACAAGGTGATTAATTTCTTCCTTTGTTATACAACTAACTTCTCTTTCTTACTATAGCGGCTCATGCCTATACCTATACATTACCATAGAGCAACATTACAAAAATTAGAAAGTAACACCTGTTTAAAGTTATATTTATCTCTCAAGACAATCCCCACTTAAAAAAAAAATATTTTCCTTTTTTGTAGACCTCTTTAGGGCATTCTGCTTGACATCATAGGTTAGAAAAGCAGTCTTAGTAAGAGCTAAGTTTTAGAAATGTTTGAAGTGTTTTTGAAATTTTTAATAGGAAATAGGAAGTCAGGTCATAATTTTCAAGAACCTTACCAAACTTGCAGAAATCGTAGTGACTTCTTCGACAGTAAGATAAAAATCAGTGTTAACACTGTCATAAGTAACTGTCATGCATAAAAGGTCAGTGAACTTCAACGCAATGCAAAGGCAAAGCAATCGTGGCTGTGCACACAGTATCATAATGCAAAGAACTTTGAAAGCGGAGAGAAGTAAACTGGGGTGATCTGGACATGGAAAGAAGTGCTCTGGATAGGATAAAGGAATAGGAAAAGAATAAAGTATTGCATGGAGAAGAGGGAGGGAACACATACTTCCCTGGGAAATGTGAGATAGGGATAGCATACCAAAAATGAAAAAGGAATTGAAGGAAACTGGAACTAAGCAAAAAGATTTATAAGAAACCCTTTTCTAGTTTCCATTCTATAATCTCGATTTTCCTCCCAGTTTTTACCTCCTAGTTTGTACGGTTTTTGTTTGGGGTTTGGTTGTTTGGGTTTTTTTTTTCTTCAGGTTCTCAGTTTCCCCTTCCTCTCCCATTTTGAGGTCTGCTTGGGTTTGGTTTTCTGGGGGGTTGTTGTATTATTAATTTCATTTTTTTTTAATCTGCCTTTCTAACATACTCTGAAGAGTCTCATGCCAATGCAGAGCACAACTGAAACTCTCAAAAGGGTGCACAGACTACAGAAGATCACTTACAGTAAGGAGACATCAAATACACTTCGACATCATTCTAGTATCAGTCTAAACAGACACGGTAGAGTTTGAAAACAAACCCAATCAAGTGTGATAGGCAGCCAAAAGGAAATTGATAAATTTTTATGTAAGAATGTAAGACATGAAACAGGGAGTCTGGTATGGAAAATATGTTAGAAAAGCAGAATCCATTAGATTTAAATTATTTATACCAATTAATAGTTACTATATTAATTTGAGATTTTTATCTACTCCAGTCTTACTTTTCAGATATGCATCTCTGAAGAAAAGTACTGTCTTAAAACAAAGCATATTTACAAGTTATGCCCAGCCATAAATATCTGTCTATTTTCATCAAACTGCGAGACAACAAGGAATTCTTGTTGAAATGGCAGTAAAATACACTCTTGATTCAATTAAAAGATGAAATGTTAAGAATCACGCAAGAAAATCTTCAAACTTACTGTAGTATGTTTCTCAAATAAGTGATTTCAAAAGTTTTTCTTTCAATTTTGTGTTCTTAACAAGTACCAAGCCCAGAAACCAATGGCAAAAAATATTTAAACTGATGTGGTTAAACCAAATTTGGTATAACAACCTTATCCCAACCATTTTAACTGTAGCTTAAATTCAACAAGCTTATTTCATTATTGCATATCTGTTTCATTTTTAAGTTTCCATTAAACCAGTTGAAAACTGATTATCTGAACCAATTTGGATTAATAAGGTCTGACCATGTGTACATAAGCAGATTGCAAATGTGTGCATAGGAAACTTGCAGGGGAATGATTTGGAAAGGGACATTGCAAAGGTAAAGTTTAAAGGGGAAAGCCTCGAACTATGATTTGAAGAAAAGGCCAGTAAAGGAAAAGAAACTGGCCACACCAGGGCTGGTAGTCTTTTCTCTCCTAGGGAAGGAGCAGCTGACTTTAAAGTTTCCAGCCTATGTTGCAGCCAAAGTGAAAATTACCTTGCTCTTTGGATCTCCTGCTGGCTCTAAAACTAGAGGGATGTCCTGATCAGGGACCAAGCAGGGCGTAGTTATGTCCTGGAAGAAGCAACAAACAATTCTGGTGTGGCCTGTTTTTGGCTCACAGGTATTTGGAATCTAAGCAACGCTCAGCGCTTGCTCATTGAAAGCTGTTGTAGTCCTAGATGATGAAGAGTGAGTTAATACCTTGCCCAGTCATTAGCAAACAAGGGACAGAGGGATAGAATGCAATAACCTCATTGCCAACACATATACAATATGCTAGCAAAAAATAACTGTTGAATGTGGATCTTCATTGCTAACACAACCTAAATAGAAAACTATCATGGGGTCTAACTTCCCGTTACTTGGGTATGTGGAGTTGGTGAACCAAACCCCGAACAGACAAACAACATTTATATTCCACAGCACCTGTAAGTCTCTCTCTGTCTTGAGCACACCTGATGCAGCTGCACCTGTGGTCTTCAACATCTAAAATATCTCAATCGAATTTTATCCTAGCTTGTGAGAAATAACACTGTTGATAGATTTCATGCTTCCATATGTATTTTGGAACTAAACAGTAATAAAATAAAATTAAACAATGATTATAGCTCTCTTTTGCACATTAAGGCTGGCTAAATTCTGGTCATTTGGGTATGCTTGTCACATTTCATTAAGACAGTGTCCATGCTGTGCAAATACTAGATCCTAGCACCTAAAAAAATAATGTGGTGGGTCTTCAGATAGGCATACTACTTGAATGTGGAAAACTACCACATTATTTTGATCCCAAGAAAGCCATGAATAACAATATGGTGCTTCTACTAAATATTGAACCTGTTAAAGTGACAATGATGATAGCTTACTAAAACACTGTGGAAAGGAGTGCTTGTACTGGGAAAAACCACAGACTTAAAAATCAGAAGATCTTCCTATATACAAGAATTGATACCTGCCTATAAAGAAAGGCACATAAGGAAATACTGAGAATGAAAGGCACAGGAAGAAGTGAAAGGACAGTAATAGGGGGTGGCTAAGCAACAGAGAAGTGAAGCTGACAAAGAGCAAACAATTATGAAAATTAGTGTATCATGGCAAGAGGATATCCTGTTCTCACAAACAAGGGAATGTCATGAGAGACAACAAAAGTAATAAACTTCAAGTAAGGCCATATTTACTGCCAGTGCCTGTAATCAGCTTTGAAAATACTATTTCTTTTTCCTTTTAAGGTAAGCTCATTCAGTATATTATATCTTCTTAATGATGTACAGTTTTCCCTCTTTACATGTGCTTTGCAGTCAAAGATTGCTATGACTGATTAGAGACAAAACAACTCCCAGTGTGTTTGCTAAATTAATCCTGTATTGTGTAAATGAAATTTTAGAGAAGTGGAGCAATATTAGATCAGCGATGATGGCCTGGTACCTTCATTACTAGCTACTGGCACAGTTGAGTGTCTGAGGTAGCTGAACATTCTGTCTTCTGAAAGCTACACATTTTAATATTTGAGTCATCTACACATTCATATTACTCATATGGTGAAGAGTTTGTCTTTTGATTTCTAATTTAGTTTCTTTAAACCACATCTAAATCCTAGATGTAATAGAGTATTATTTGCAGTTTTCTTGACTGTTAACTTCAAACAGTTCAGACCATTATGCACTATTTAAAAAACATAAATATATTATATACCTTCTTCCATTTCAATTTTCATTTATCATTTCTCTAAAATTTTAATAATTTTATCTTTTTCTTGCTGTCTTAACACGTCTTTTTTCACAAGACTTATTGATGGAGTGGACGTTACAGATACAAGTCACATATGGTTTAACAATCAGTAACCATCTTATGTATGCTGTTCAAAAAGGAAGTGAGATAGCATCATTTATTTAATGAAAACCCTCAAAAATGACTAAAATCTTTGTATCTCACATAGCGGTGAGAAAATACTCTAAAATTAAGTAAATTTAACACTTACTTCTGCAGACCTAGAAAAATGCAGAGCAGTAACACAGAAAGTCACAAACTATCATCAGTCTGACCTATACGCAATTGTACTGCCTTTTTTTTTTTTAAGTGTTAATGTTGATATATTATACCAAATGTGCTTGTACCTTTTAATTTAGTTGCAAGAAATATCTGAGATAGGCAAGACAGAGTAACCTTACTGGTGCACCGCACACTTTGGATGCTGTGCTGTTTTTTAGCCATCCTTAATGTTTTAAAGATATTTTTTATTATTACGTAAGCAAAGGGAATTCTCCAGAAATAAAATAAATGTAAGTACACTGCGATTTTCTGTCTTCACAAGCAGACACCTTGAAGGATACAGTTAAGCATTTATTACTCTGCTGGCACATTAACAAACATTTCAAGATCTTTAATACAAGGATTAAGTGGAGTGTTAAAAAAAAAAAATCTTATTATATGCACATTTTAACCATAAGACTATTTTCAAGCTTCACCACAGGCAACATTACCTTTTAATATTATCATGAATGTGGGAGACAGGGTACGTTCCTGAATTATATAGTATAAAAATCCTGTGAGATTTCTAATGCCTTATAACATTTCAAGAAAAAAAAAAAAATACAATTGAGTCATATTTAATCTAAAACAATTCAGTTTTAAATCACTGTTACTTTAAAAAAAATCCCTCAATGTCAAAAGTTTATAACGCAAAATTACAATGAAAAGTTAAAAAACATACCTGTTGCCTGTTACTGGGCATGTATGGAAGCATTGTTGATACATGGAACATTAACTCATAATCTTTATAGGTAGTATAGAGGGAATGAGTTCCTGTTGAATCAGCTGCAAATGAATTTAATCACAAGAAGATAAGTACTTGAGAACATTCATACTACTTTCTGGGACACCACTCTTTTAATGCCATGATTTAAACCTATTAATGAAATTTAAAACTCCTTTCAATAGAAGAAAAACAGTTCACATCAGCTAAAGATCTATTCTTTAGTTCCATATTACGACATAGAAGGGTCCTGCAAGAAACTGTCCAAAGTGTTTGCTGTCTATGAGTAGTAACTGTATTCCAAAAAGAAATTGATTGGCCATGTTAGTTCTCTAGGTAAAAGTATACAAACATACACTTAAGTGTAAAATTCAACAGTAAGAATATTGTACCTGCAGCCCTAAATCTGGAAATATTTGAGTGTTTAATTTTGAATGCATTCATATTGCAACTGGCTTCATCAGTTATGCTTGTACAAAAATAAAATTAATTAAATTTAGTAATACTGATGTAATATGAATTGGTTACATATGAAATAGGGAGCATCATTTTCACTGAAGTTCCTTACTTAAATGTTGCTAAAAAAAGGTAAACAATGCATTCCTCTGTTTTATTATCCATTGAAAATATGATTCCATTATAACCTTTCCATTGCATTTTAGAAAGAGTTTTGAAGAGATAGGAGGATATAAATTATATTGCGAAATCCAAATATTGGCTTAAACTACACTGACCTCAGCAACTCTACCTTGACTCTTTTGCAAAGTCAAATTAACTTGAAGTGCACAAAACAACCCCTTCAAACACTTACTACAGAAAGGCAGATTCCTTACCCTTGTATCAACACTTTCCTAAGACAACATCCTACTTACTTGAATACTTGTGATTTAGCAGCTTGACTTGGAAATGAGCTAGCAAGTTCTTCTGAAATTTAGTCATTTACACGAAGAAAGCTGAAATCTTCTAACTCAACAGATGCTTTAGTGAACACCTACTAAGGCCCACTGTGATTAAATTTATATAATGGTTGTTACCACAAACATTTCTCTGCTGACAATTTCACTAAATCCTTAGTGAAAAAAAAAAAATTGTATCTCAGCTGACATTTTTGCACCTCATTCCTTTCTGAAAATTAGTTTTATCTCACAAAGCTTGAGAAAAAATGGCTAAACTTTTTTCAGTTGTAAAACATTTCTACTTGCAGAAAAGCACCTTTGGCCAAATTAAAGTGAAACAGCACTATACCTCCATAGATACACAATTGCAATGTTTCCTCCATTTCTTTCACCTTCATTTCTCTCATTAGATGTATAAGGAAATTAAATGCAAACATAATCCAATTTATCCGTAACATAATCCATAATTGTAGTCTGAACATTACAAATGAGAATATTAATGTTCCAATAATATTTTAATCCCTCATTTCTATACTAAAATTATGTAATGTCAACTTGGTACCGTTTCCTCCAATTTCCTTATTTCTTAATCTTGGGATTTAGAACTGTATGCCATTAAAAATGCACTAAAGAAGGGCAGAAAAGAGTTTGTCGTTAATATATTCCATGTTTCTTCACATTTGCACTGGGTCTGCCTTGGAGGAAGTTAGTTTTCTTCCTAGCAGCCCATAAAGCCTTGTGTTTTCTATATGTAATCACAACAGTGCTCATAACAGACTCATGTTTTACCTATTGCTGAATAGTGCTTGCACTGCATCAGGGCTTTCTCTGTTTCTCACACTGCCTCACACCCCAGGGTGTATGCTAGGGGTGGCCAAGTGCTTGGGAGGGGATGAAGCCAGGACATCTCGCTCAAATCTACCAGACATATTACATACCATATAATGTCATGCTCTGCAAAACAAATGGAGTGAGGGAGTTCTTGCATGGCAGCTGCTGGTCAAACTGGCTGGGCATCAGTCTGATCATGGGAAGTGGCAAGTGGTTCTCTTTGAATCACCTGATTTTGTGGGGGGTTTTTTGCTGGCTGGTTGGTTGATTGTGGTGGTGGGTTTGTTTTTCAGTTTTGGGGGTTTTTTGGCAGAGGAGGGAATGGTGGCTGTTTTTTTCACTTGCTTTCCTTCACTTATTAACTGTCTTCATCTCAAATCATAAGTTCTTCTTGTCTTTGTCCTTCTGATTTTATCCTCCATCCTCTTGGGAGGTGAGTGAGCAAGCAAGTGGGTGGAGGCTTACCTGCCAGACAGGCCAATCCACCATAACATTCTACATTACATATTCCATATTAAATGGACCAATTAGTTATTTATCAAAATACCAAATAAGCAGATAAAAAACCAAATAAACAAAACCCACAGGTTTTTGAGAATATAAAAACTTCATAAATGTGGACCCTACAAAAAGTGAGCAAGAAATATCACTGAAACATCATCCCTATGAAAAGTGTAGTTACTAGATGAAATTATTTCACTATTCTGAACCTCCAGGCAGTGAGATCAATGTATTATCCAACTACCAATACAACAGTAATGCTTGTTGTGCTGTTATATTAAAAAAATATGACAATTAAGTCAGTATTTCATATTTAATATAAAACTGAAGACTATTTCTTCATTAACTCTCTTAATTCCATTCTGTCTGTTGCAACCTATGATAACATATTATGACAGGCCAATATCATTAATGACACACAGTATTAGCAAAATATTACAATCATGTTACTGAATGGTACATACACAATGCCCATCAGCAATGTACATTCATACTGAAGCATGGCAAATAGAGAAACTGAATCTGCTTAACAGATCAGCATATATTTTCATATGCAAAAATTACTAGGTCATGCTCTGATTGGGGGGAGAAAAAAAAAAAACCACCAAAAGCAAAATACCTCTTACTCCTTTGAATTTTTCATCCCTTTTTGTCAATTCATCCCAGAAGTCTGACAACCAGAGCATGTTAATAAATATTTCTACACATTATTTTGAAAAATGAGTTATTATTCTATACTGAAATAGGATGCTATAGTCTCTATCAAGCCTGAATTATTAAAGTGAAACAAGCACAGATTTAAGCAAAGAAGCAATAATGTTAATAAAAATAAATGTGGTGCTTACACAGGTTGACAGGGCTACTGAATTGCATCTTTCCCACCTTGTAAGTCATAAATTAGAATCTGTCAGAGGATTCAGCTCACTCTTTTCACCATTTCCCACCACTGCTAGATATGGAGAATGTGAAAGATTTCTTGAGTTGCAAAGTTGGTCTCCCCTCCTTGTAAAAGCACGAGGTTTTACCATCAACTTTGCATAGCTCATTTCCCAGAGACACTGGCCTATGGACAATTTATCTGCACTGGATACCAAATACAATATATACACACTAGACATTTCCAAAAATTTCCAATATGAATCATTAACTCCCTCTCCTAATGCTGTACAGGAGATGACAGTCCTTCAGGGCAACACCAGTAACACTTCAGGGTAACAGAAGATAAATCCGTTTATAACTATGACACTGATCAGTGTCCAAATCATTCTGGTTAGAAGAGACCTTCAAGATCACAAAGTCCAAGTGCGTAATTAAAAAAAAAAAAAAAAACCACCACAACAAAAAAAGCCCAAAATACCACCAGATATACTCCAATTAAATTCAGACTGACGCTGAAGTAGCAAAAACATTCAAGAGTTTCCTAAGAACCAAGCTAGATCAGGTGGATAAGTGTCAGAAGGAACAGAGAAGCAAATAGAAGGACTTATGATTCCTAGATCTCCTTGACTAGCTGAAAGGAAAAATATCCCTTGCAAGAAAAGATCTTCCCTTCGTTTCCTTTAAGTGCGTCTTTCTAAGCTTCCTTCTTGGCAGCTTATCTCTAACAGTTCCAGGAACTTTCCCATGTGATTAGAAGACTAAGTAGAACACACACACGTAGCAGGATTTAATAGTTTAAAAAGATGTACTTTGCTAACAAAAATAATTCTTTTCTATAATACACAGTATATAAAAGAAATTATTCTTTCAGAATGTAAAACACATGTTACTGCAAAAATAAGGACACAAATAAAATAATCAAATCACAGAATGGTTTTGGGTTGGAGGAAACCTTTAAAGGTCCTCTAGTCCAACCCCCTTGCAAGTAAGCAGTAACATCTTCCACTAGATCAAGTTGCTCAGAGTCCTGTCCAGTCTGACCTTGAAAGTTTCCAGGCATGAGGTTTCTACTACCTCTCTGGGCAACCTGTGCCAGTGTTTCACCACCCTCATTATAAAAAAAAAAAAAAAAAAAACAAGCAAAAAAAAACTTTCTTACTTCTAGTCTTAAATATATATATAAAA
>JAVSBS010023100.1:62255-92722 GCA_033124195.1 Coracias cyanogaster
TGTGGTTTCTACTACCTCTCTGGGCAACCTGTGACAGTGTTTCACCACCCTCATTATAAAAAAAAAAAAAAAAAAAACCAGCAAAAAAAACCTTTCTTACTTCTAGTCTTAACTATATGTATAAAAATAGTGTATGACAAAGTAGATGAAGAGATCTACTAGATCACAGCTGATAGTGATCAGTTGTCTAAATCCTGTTAAAACTACATTGAACTAAGAATGAATTGGGTTAAACTTCAGGACAGTGAAAAGCAGTGCTAATAAAGAAGTGTGTTAACATATCATTGATATTCTTCAACAGCAATACTTCAGTTCCTATTTTTGCTACAAAACCCAACTTATTTATACTATTAAATTACTATAGCATTGTACTTAGGGAAATTGAAGGACCTGAGGAACCAACAGCAATAATGCAGTGGTTACTTAGATGAATGTTTAACAATTGCTGAACTTGTTTACTGTGCAAGTGTGAGAAACTAGAAAACTGAGAAAACTTTGTTTTTCATCAAATATAAACCTCAGTATCTATACTGATTCAGAAGAAGCACAAATGTTTAGCTGAAATAAGGAAAATGGTCCTTTGTCATGATTCCATATTTTGAAACACTTTTCTTTTGCCTTTTTAAGGCTAAGATGTTAAAGCATAACTAGGAAATTCTGAAATATATGAAAAATAATACTGCGTGAGTAATATTTAACTAAATGCAAACAAATGAAATACATTGCTTTTATTTTCAGTTCTACTAATGCTATAGAAAAGTAAATAACCTTTCAGACAAGGTGTGACGCACACTCTTAGCATAAGCTTTATCTTCCTCATTTACCATATAATCTTACTAATCAAAACCCAAAGTCAAGAGCACAAAAGGACAGTCAGGATTTGCAGAAGATCAAGTGGATAATTATAGTTTCTATCATAGGTCAGAAATATAACTTACTTTTATTATCTAGTTGAGCCCTGTATTTACTAAATCCTTTTAGCCGTACTCTCTGGCCCAGCAGATCAAGGAACTCTTCAAAAGCTGGTCCTGCCATCTCATTGTTATACATTTCTTCCTCTGTGCTTTGGCCTGCTTTGCAATATAGGATACCAATCTTATGCTGAAAACTCAGCTGAAATAAAAAAAAAAAAAGGAAAAATTACAGAAGCAAAGGAAGGTTGATACTAGAACAAATATTAACAGTTAAAATATTAACACTGTTATAACCCCTGGCATAAGTTATGTGAAAGTGAAAAAAATAAGTGTTCTGATTTGGGAAATTAAGTCACAGAAAGTAAAACAAAACAAAACCAAAAAACCAAAACAACCCCCAACAACTACCTTGAAAGAAAATTGGATTGCTGGATGTCACTATCTAAATACAGATACAAGCAGAACATGAAGACTTTTGACTTAGTTATCTATAAAAGCACACTTCAGTGCATGTTGTAGTACGAGAACTTTTAAGTGGCAATTTTTGTGTAACTGTCTTATTTCTCAGATTCAAAACAAGGTGAGTTTATTTTCCCCTTACTTATCCTTTAAAGTTCAGTGCAGTTCAGTTAATAAAGGCCCTCTGAACAGTAATTTCTGTTAGATGTAATCTTTTGCCCTCCCCATAAAATCATCCATTGTTAAAAATTATTTCCTATTTTCAAAAGTATACCTCAAGACAGAAATCAGATTGCAGTTAAATAGTCATGTTAAACAAACTAGAAACCCAATTATAGGACATAAAAGAGATTAATTAGTTCTATAAAAAAGTCTAAAAACGATAAGAAGTATAAAAAGAGATGACCACTTCTTAAGCAGAGTATTGTGTTGTTCTCTTAGGTTTTAGGCATCCTTAAGATGACAAACAGGAAACATCCATGTGAATAGATTAGTCCTATTATTCTTAACTGACAACTCTTAGAGCTTCACAAGCTGTCAGAGACTATCGGTCACGCCAGATTCCCTTAAGACACTTATCTATTTTCATTACTCAGATCAACTCTCCAGCTGTAGACTTCTCTTAGTCAAACTTCAGGATTAATGTCTAAAATGTTTGTTATGCAAAGACTGTATATATTCCTAGTAGAGAAAAGGTGAAAAGAACAGTCTGCTTCATCTTAGTCATATGTAACACATGGTCTGCCATGTTAAGTACATACTAGAACTCAAATGCATAGATATGATACTGTACCAATGTTCTGACACAGCAATTTTGAGAAAAAGCTACAAGATGAGAATGATAAAAGGTTGAGTCAAGAAAACATACATATATGAAAGACTTAAAATAATCCTTAACCTTCCCTCTTCAATGCTGCATTTCTCCACTGTAAGTGGAGAGTTGTGTAAAAGGCAGTTGCCAACAGTCAATTAAAAAACCCAAACGAAACCAAAAAAGAAATTCACTACCCAAATCCTCATCACCCCTAGAGAAATAAATGCTTTCACTATGGTTTTACTAAGCTAGTCTGTGTTTTCACAATGCTTTTTTAAGCTGGTATTCTTTCTTTGTCTCCCATGCAATTCAAGATTTAAATTGGTAGCATTCTTGGTTTAACTACATGCATAACCAACACAAAAAATCCCCAAGATGTCCAAGTTAATTAAGATTTTTGAAGGCCATAGACAGAATCATTGACACTAAAAATCTCATGCCCCAAAGGTAAATATGTATTAAAATGCAGTAACAGAGAAATGCTAAGACTATTGAAGTCAATAGCAAAACATTTCATAACATCAATTGGGCCTATGAAGTCAAGCCTATCAGTAGGACAACTTCTTCTCATTTTAATTAGTACAAACAAGCCTAAGTCCTTAATTTCAGCAGATCTATACTCGTGGCAATGCACACTACAGAAATTGGTCTACTGGTGTGGAAAGCCTACAGCACAGCAGGAATAAGAGTAATATATGGCAGCTTTCCCGCCTCTCTGGTGATGCCCAATCCATCCTCTTCCTTTGATAACTCCTTTACACAGGGGTAAGCCCTTGCGGAACATACTCCGAAAGGAGGGAGCAGTCAGGAACAAAGAAGAGGCTTAGTGAGTGCAGGAATAAGGAATGGTGCTACAAAAAGGTTTCACTTGAGCAACAGAGAACACAGAAGAACTAGGAGCTGTGACAAAGTTTGACGTGGAATGGGAGGGATGACAAACTGAAATAAAAGGAGATTCTGGGTTATGGATGCACTGTAGAAGCTGCCCGAGTCAGATCACTGAGCTCTGGAGAATGGCAGGGTCAAGATAACAGCTTGGTCTTGTCATTTCCTTTTGACTGGCATTAGATGCTATCCATTCAGAGTGTTTCCTTGTTTGATCCCCATTTTGAAGCACTGCCTGGAGAGAGTTGGGTAGTTAACAAATGGCTCCAGATTGCACACTGGTGACTATCTTCCTCAGTGCAAAGCTAGCACGAACATTTCACACCAGGAGGAAACTGGAAGAGAACTTGGTTTCTGCTAGGTTACAGGAAGCAGTGCTGTTGCTTGACACTTCACAGTAGTTTAAAAAAATGATTCTGAGCACACTGCCACCTTTATCCCAGCTCTGTGTCAAATAGTTTAGCTTAAACCACAGGGAACTAATGTTAATTTCCTTGACTTTACACTAGAATTGAGGAGTGAAGTAGTTAAATGTTAACTGAGCCACCAACATAGGGGCAACAACTAACATTAAAGAAGTACCTGAGGAAAATACTCAGTCTAGAAAAATGCAGTCACTCTCCTTCAGTCTAAGGACACCAGTCACTCCTGGATTTGTTCATGAATATTGCTATTATTTCAAACATCAGTGAAGTATACCTCTATCTTCCAAAACAATCTAAGATCTCATGGTTTAAACATTGTCCTAGGAGACACTGAAGATGAGGATCTGAAACTCCAAGAAAGAAATTAATCCTGGGTTTTTTCACTTCATGGCCAACTACTGTAAACACTAGGTAATTATGTAGAAAGTTTTATTCTACCAATATCACCATTCATAAACAAGGCAGCAGCTGCAAGCTCATTTGCAGTAATGTGAACCTCCAACCCAAGTGCTAGCAACACTCGTGACTATGAAATTAGAAGACTTAAGCAAAAGAATTCTCATACCAAGATCAGTTTTGAAATGGTACCACATGCTTATTCAAGTCTTTTAAAGTAAATAATTGCAGAGATGGTTCTGAATTCATGACTTCTAAATTAGAAATCTTGCATGTAATGTAACACTGAAAGCAATTTAATAATGTGACATCAGAAAATAATTTCTAAACCCATTTAGCTACTTGGGTATATGATACATATTAAAGGTGCATAGCAGTCCTTCCTGACTCAAAATGACTACGCTCAAGTCAGAATTAATCACTACTGAATCTTGGCATCTTATTTTCTTGTACACTATAGATTCTTTATCATGTAACAACAACTTGTTGACTTTCATCATGTGAAGAATTTAGAGTTTTCCTGGCAAGGAACCTCAGGAGAACAGACACTCAATAGCCACTAAATATCACTGCAATCAAAACTCCTAATTTCTTTGGGCTTTTTATAAATTTAGGCCTTTGGCCTAGAGAGAAGTGAACATTCCCAGAGGGGTGTGAGGGGAACAAAAAAGCATATACATAATTAAAAAAAAATTAGCAGAAAAGAGAAGGGGCAACTAGAGGGGGAATTAGAAGGAGGTTAAAAAAACATATATATCCTGTCCAGGTTATAAAAAAACAGTTTACATTTCTTGTAAATTTACAGGCAAATCTAATGCTGAGCATCATATGCCAGAATAGATTGGAAAAAGGCAGATTCTTTATGTATATATTCAAATGAGATCAACCATCCAATTTGCACCTACTTTCTACTGTCAATTTTAGAGACAAAGTTTTAGCCAAACGTTTTCTCCATAATCCATACTAGATTCACTGAAAACTATGAAATGGGTAGAAAATAAAATCAAAACACCAAAACAGTCTTCAGCCTGCTGGGGAACTATGCAAACATTTAATACACCGTTACATGAAATGAATATTATTCTGGTGACAGTATTAATCCTCTACATTATTATTCATATTTTTAAATTCTTGACACTTTAGCCAGTCACCACCTCCATTTGCCAAGCATAACTCTTTTTATATTTGCTTGGTTAATAAACTGAAAGCATCAAGTACATAAGAGGATTAAAAGCATAAATGGATCTCATGCCAGTTCTATGCACAGCTTTCTGTCTATGTTCAAGTAATTACCTCATCATAAGCAGCATGTAACATACATTAATATTACATTTTGCGTGGTTACAGCCCATTTCACAACAGGTTTGAATTTTTAGAATTGATCACCCAAAGTAAAAAGAAGTGCTATATACTGCTGTTTCTCAAATTGAGGAGTTGATGATTACTTCGGTCAGTTCAATGGGCAATGTCCATTTCCAAACACTGTAAGTATTTCCAAATAAGAAAATACTGAGTGTGAATTTGGGAAATATTCAGGTCACATCAAATAGTAGTACTCTATACTGCCTAGAACATACTGGTCCTCTGAGCAGTGAATATTATTTATTGGATTAATCTAAACTCACTCCGGAGCTCAAACAGGAAAGAGAGTGGAAGTACATCACGAACTCTTAGATTCAGAACTGAGTGCTTTTTATTTCCCTTTACCATTTACCAGAAGAATTGTCAAACACAGGGGAAAATAATGACATTCGGCAAATGGAATTTTCAACTAAAAGTCCTCCTCAAAGACCACAGTGGACAAAAGTAGTAAAATGTACATGCAAAACTAGCTTAACAATCCACCCAAAAAAGCAATTATCTTCCTCTGTCTACATTTAATTGATTTTGAGCAATTGTTACAGCCACAAGAGAAGACTGAAGAATTCTGGTAGACTCCACCAATGCTAGATGAAATCACTACACTTAAAGTTGAATTATCATTAAAAAAATAATTACATCATCATCATAATCAACTGGATCCATCAGGTGATTCAACAGATACAGACTTCTGTAAATGAACTTCTTTAAAAACATGGTTTTAAAAATTTATTTACAAGCCATCACAAGCCTGTCCTTCAGAAAATACTCAGAAGCTATAATTTTAATCACTAGCTTTGAATGAAGCTGATTCACTTTACTGAGCCAAATAAGTCTCATCATTTTCTCTCCAAATTTAAGCCACCTATTTCATTGTCACACAGTTAATTCATTAGTTTCAATCACAATTTCGGTTGTTTGAACCCGAAGCATTCTATTCTAGTAAGAATACTACAAGTTAATGAGAAAATATTACTGTAAGAAACAAAATTTTAGATGTAGATGTACAACTTAATTTTATATCCTCTTCTATACCCAGTATTATCTATACCCCTATTATCCCCATTTATACCCAGTATTAGTAAAATGTTAGAAGTATTTTCATTTGTATTCAGCCTTCGTACACATCAAAGGTCACATACAGAGTGCAAAAATCACTTCTTACCTATGTTAGAAGTTTAGTTTTAATCTTTCTCTTGCTCACTCACCTAAAGAGACTCTCCACAGACCAATAATTTATTGCTGCAATGTATTTTAAAAATAACAGCATAAAACCAAAAGAAAAGCAAACCTCATTTGGTCAATGAAAATACACAGGTATCTCCAAAACCAAGGAAGTGAAGAGTTTGCATTACAGATCCATGTTTATTAACATTGTCTGAAAAATATTTAAGTTGTCGTTTTTTGGGTGGGTTTTTTTTTTTTGTGGAATAGTCTTTAAAGAGAAGTCATATGCTACATACCCCTTGTTCATCCAGTTTAAGCAGCTGTTCAGGTACTTTGGGTGAGTTGGAAGCCTGCCTCAGGCACTGAATGCTCAGCTCTGGTATTACATATTCTAGTACCTCTTTGAGAGGCAGACCTCTTGCTGTGCCATGCCGAGCAGTGGACGGTATAGCATCTTCTAAAATTGCTCCTCTAAGTGTAGTAAGCTGCAGTAAAGGTAAAACACACAAACTGGTTTTAGTTCTAATACTACAATGACTTTTAAAGATACAAACTTCAGGTTTTAGCAGAAGCATAGAAGAAAGAATGGTAAGAAAAAGATCGCTATTTAAAATTTTTTTTAGCTAGTAAAAAGATTATTTAAACTTTTAAAGAGGAGACAGGCTCTTATTATCTTATTGACAAATATAATTTTTTGTTTAAAGAACCTCACAGATTATATTAATAACTTATTGTAATTCCTATTACTTTTTTGTCAAAAAAACATTGTAACACCAGGAAAACTAAAAATTGTTAATTTTAATACCGCACTACCCTTTCAGATACAGTAGTTGCATGTGAGGTTGGACAGGTGAGGCAAGCCACAGTTAATGGCACCTTCATCTAACCCCATCCACCTTTTTTTAAACCATGATGCTTTATTGTCATTGGATTTGGCAAAAAGAGAGCAATTTCTTAGAAGTGAGTCAGACTCACTTCCTAACCTAGTGTAATAAAAAGAAAAACAAAAAACAACTCTGTCTCTCTCTCTGTTTCGTGTCTGTTTGTAGAAACACATGAGCCTAGAGATATCAGGAGGTCTACATAACACTTCTGTGTCCTAATAAAAATAGAAAGCAATAGTCCTTAGGACTGTGAAACTGTATGGTTGCTTGCTACAATAGCATTGTGTATTTTCATACAAAATTAAAGCTAGTTGCTGTGATAAAGAACTTAGTTTGCAAGAGATACTAATTCACTTGAAACCAGAGTTATCAGACGTCCTCCCATAACAATCACAAGCAAGCTATTCTTGCAAATAACACATTTTTATTAACATACTAATAGTCCTTCCACAAATCATGTATGCTGAAGCATATTAAAACTTCCCACAGAAAAAGCTTCTAAGAAAGTATTTTGAAACAAAACACTAACATACAAATAAGTCATAGTATTAGCTTTCATATTTTCCCCTCCCTTTTTCCCTACATTTCTTAATCTTTTATTTCTATCGTTAGAAACTTTATGTTAAGCAGCTTGACCCTACAGTAGCTTCAACTTTGTTCTTGTCATCTCTTCCCTTGTTTGCCCCTAGCAGTTCCCTTCAGCCAACTTACCTCCTTTTGGGTTCTCGCTCAAAAAAGAGAAAAAGTTTTATGCAGTACAGAAAAGGAAAACTTTGCTCCAGGAGGAAGCAGATACAAGAAACATCGCTTGCCCATTAACTGATTTACTTTCAAAGCTAGCAGCATATCCACAAACAAGTATCCTAAGCTCTAAGTTAACTTTTCAGTTCCTTTACAGAATTACAGAGAGAACATTACCTCACTTGTCCTGAAAACTATACGATAGTTGAACTGAGATCCTTCCTTTTCCTTGGCATCTTCAACCTTCTCCCTCCGGATGCTGACTGCTACAGGTCCAAGATTTTCATCTATTCCAAAGTAGTTCTGATGCTCTTTTGTGTAAGAGTGAATGAAGAGGAAAAGAGTATAATGAAGTATGAGTCTCCAAGAAAAAGTTCATCAAATCTCAATATAAATTTCTGCAGCAAGAAAAAATGTATTAATTTTTGAGCTATGAGATCTGTAAATACATTAGCTTGTGATCTTCTGAACTGCACGGTAAGTGCATTAATCACAAAATGCCAGTCTTGATGAAAACAATGGTCACTCATATAATAAAACTCAAATTACTGCTATTATGGAATTTTTTTTTTTGCATTTTTTTCTTACTATGAAATAAATCATTTTGCTTGATGCTGTAAGAAACTACTTTGGAGGAACTATATCTACATAAAGTCTTCAACAGAAGCTAACAGCCTTCAGACAAATAAGGTGGGCGTAGCTTCCTTAATTTCATTCAATTTATTCTTATTCTTCTTTAAAGCTTTACATTCAAACCAACAACTTAGTTTTAACAAGTGAAAACTAAGGCTAGCAAACCTTCAGTCTTTGAATGAGAGTAAAGCACTACCAACAGAAGAGAAAGATTAAGTTAGAAACTGTTTAAGCAGGCTAGACACTCTCGAGTCCATGGGACCAAACAATACATGCTGAGGGAACTAGATAGTGTCACTGTAAGGCCATTCTTTATTATCCTTGAAAGGTCATACTGAGCATTACACCTACCTTTAAAAAGGGCAAGAAACAAGGTCTAGGAAACTATAGACTAGTCATGATAAATCTTAATTCCCAGGGAGATTAAAGAACAAGTTCTCATGGAAGATACATGAAAGACAAAAAGATGCTTGGAAACAGCCTGCATAGATTTACCAAATGCAAATCATGCATGACCAACCCAGTTGCTTTCTACAATGAGATGACTGGCTTTATAGACGAGCAAGTAGCAGTGAATGTCACCTACTTGTACTTCAGCAATGCTTTTTACACTGAGGGGAATCATACACAGGAATAGGTTGCCAGGAGAACTGGTGAAATCTCCATCCTTAGAGATAGCCAAAAGCTAAAGGGACATCTAAAGGGGAACAGGTTCTGAACAACCGGTTGTGGAAGCTTTAGTGTTCTGTAACAGAACACTTTGATAGGATTTCTGAGCTAGTTTGATACTTTGGGGTTTTTTGTGGGTTTTTTTGTTATTTTCTTTGTGTGTTTTTGTTTGTTTTTTTTTTACAATGTACTTATAGAAATGCATAAGGAAATTTTCGCAAGATGTCTTTCACTAAGTAGTGATCTGTGGTCTCAGAATGGATACCAAAACATAACTTTATCTCTACATAAACAACAGTCAAGTTTAATGTAAACTTTTAGTAGCTTTTCAAAAAAAAAAAAAAAAAAAAATCTATCTGTAAGGTATGTTGGTGGTTACAGTTCATCTCTCAATGGGCAGAAAATGAGTAGCAGCACATTACAAGTAGCATCCTCTTTTTTGGAAGGAACACCTGGGATGAAAGGGACATTATTTTGCTCACGCTCACCAACTACATTCCGTCCCCAGCCTGAGCATTCTACATGCATGGAGAAATTATACCTCAGTTATACCTCATGGATTTCCCAGTCTTGAAACTTTGAGCCTTAATGGGCAAATTTATCAAAGAGAAAGGGGAGAGGGGGCTGCATGAGGGGGGGTAGAGCTAGAGAGAGGCCTTCAAAGGCCAGACACTTTCAACAACACAAAAGCTACACATGGCTGCATATTCAGGCTTTCACAAAAGGAAAACTTCTCAGGGTTTCTATAGCCTTCCATTTTGATGTATATCTAGAAAAGGGTATTACACAGTTACTACATTTCTTGGCTGCAATATTACTGGGCAGAAAAACGCAAGCTTGACAGATATCTGCTTATTTCTTGTACAATATGAAAAATACAAACCCAGAGACATTATTTATGTACATTAAAAATAAAATAGATGAAACCAAGAATGGGAATTAAAGAAACTGAAGCAAATTAAAGAATAGCATAGCTACTGATATTCTGTGATTTGGGGAAAACATTTTTAATTCATGGCACTTTTTTTTTTAAAATCTCATAAAGTACAAACTCATTAAGCTCATTTAAATGTATTTGTGTTGATTTAAAAGTGTCATCTGGAGAGAACAAAAAAGTACTATCTTCTTGCTGTTTAAAGAGAGATGTTAAAATATTACTCATTTTTCACTTTTTTATTTTGAGAAATAATTGTCAACTTTTCTTCTAATACAAAAGTCTTACTTATACAAAACTGAGTAATACCAAAAGCTTACTAAGCCTGTAAATTTCTTCCAGGATATTTTTTCAGTTTCATATCAGCAGATAGATACAATAACATATTAAGAAATGGTTGCCGGCATCCCTCAACTAAAAAAGCATGGTAGCAATAGTCAAGTCTCAAGGTATTACGAGGATAATTGCACAAGGGGAAAAGGACAAATCAGTGATAACAAAAGCATATTTCAATTATCCTTCTTAAAGATCAACATAGCCTTTTTTCTCTTCTCATTCCCTTTTATGCCACAAAAATATAGTTCACTAAAGGACAACATTAATAAATCAAAACCATGAGATAAAATATTCTAGCTTTTACAAACCTTAACTGAAAACTGAGAAGATATTTTCCATAAACATTAACATATTTTACACCAGTCATGTTGGGTTTTATTTTAACAATAGTTACAAAGCTTATAAATATGCAGTATAAAACTACAGCTCATTTCAGAAGACACTGAATTCCAAATCTCTCATTTCTTGAAAGGGAATGGAATAATTAGTGTTACACATGCCAGGGTGTTTCTTCCATGCATCTTGAAACAGAAATAAAACTTGTATGCTGACAAGTGCCAATTATAAAACTGTGAACTAAATCAAATATTCAGAAAGTCATTTCTTTTTCATAGATATCTTGTTACAGGCAAAGAAAATTGGTGGCATTACATATATCTCTATATACAAGTGACTATTGTTTGCTAATTTTTTATTTCATCCTTCCACAATTATTTCACTAAATTCAGCTGTGCTATTAAATCTACAATTCAATGAACAATCAACTAGGAGAGCTCACTGTCACGGAAGAGCATCAAGAAAGACTCAGTATGCATATAAATGTCACTTTTTCTTATATGGGAGATCAGCACAGCAACAAGACATTTTGGTGCCCAAGGCAAAAAGCCCGTTTTATTTCCTCTATCCACAATAAACTTTGCTTAGGTGAGAACTGTGTTCAACTGGAAGTAATCTGGAGATTTCTTACATGCTTGATCCCTTGAGACAACAGGTATTGAAAATTAAGTTTTTAGTTACATCAGCATGTCTGTCCTGACTTGCTATCTGCCTCATAAGAGCCATTCAACCCAGATTGCTTTCATGTAGCTTCTATACAGCTCTATAAAAAGATAATGTGGAACAGGGCACAGCTTATATATCATTGTAAAAGTGACAGGGTAACAATTTATTACCGGATATTAAATGAATCACATCACCTGACCTAGTTAGAGAAGTCACTGCTTATTGTAGGGGAACCCAGACTAGATGACCTTTAGAGGTCCCTTCCAACCCAATACATTCTATGATATTTACCTTTGAAGAACGCTTCCTACAGAACCATCAGCAACAAGGACAATAATAATTCAAGTTTCCTAGTACTATACTATGTGGGATAAAATTCTCAGATACTATTTCTTAATTTTTTAATACTATATCAATATAAAACCACTTTACTTTTAGTCATGAGATCATACATACACAACACTAGAAGTTAATTAAAATTAATTACATGTGCATCAACTTTCTGGAAAGGTCGCTAGGTTTGTTTATAGTATGTTATTCAAAGTGGTTTTGAGTACTACTTGTATTTTCTTCTTTTAATTTTTCTGATACGATTTTTCCTCACAAAAGATGGTCAGCCCTTCGGAACCTCTAACTCATCCATGACAAAAGCACTTAACAAACAAGTCCTCTTTAATTTAGCTTAATCCTTGTCTGTCTTTTTCCCTATCCTGCCACCACCTTTACCCATTGACCATCTTCCTTTCACTTCCTTCTATGCCAATCCTTTCTTTTCTCCCCAAAAAACATGCCACACTCGTTACAAGTTTCCTTTCATTCTCCTTCATTCTGACTTCCTCAACACTTTTTTATCCTCTACAACCTGCTTAGCTTGAAAGCCATTTTAAACCTCTGAATTTACTACTTGTTGCTCGCTTAGCTCTGAGTCTTTCTTCCTCTTCCATGACAGATCCAGATTATTTTCTTCCTTGCCTTTTAAATACAGTGTGTTTACAGCCAGTATGTTCCAGCTGTCTAGCATATTGTGAAAACAAGCACTGTACTGGATTCTCTTTCAAAACCTTTGTAAAGGGTCACAGGAGGAAGGAGTACAGTACAGTGCTTATTTCTTGCAGTTCAAATAAAGTTAGAAAGCAGAGGAAGTATTATTTCAGGAAGACTTGGGCAGTGACAAAGTCTTTTAAGGACAGAAGCAGATTTTTTTTTTTCCTTTTCTTTCAATAACAGAAAAAAGACCGAGTTGTAATTCATAATACAGAAAGGACAGAGAAAGGTATTTTTTAGTTCTCCCCACAAAATCAGAGATTTCACACACAACGAACAATGTAGTATTGAATATAGACAGCCAAAGTAGATCACAGAGTGGAAACAGTTTATCTGAATAACAATTCAAGTCAAGATAATTACTCTGCTAAGAAGAGTACTCTGGCGCTTTGCAGTGTGAACATATCCTAAAAGAACAGGGTAAAAGTCTAGAAGAAAGGCATAAAACAATCTTCTTTAAGCTGAAGCACTAAATATCATCAGAAGCTCCCTGTTTAAGGAGTACATATATGCAGAAACAGTATGAAAGGCCCCAGTGAGACACCTGAAGACAGCAGAATCTAGAGGAAGGGAGTCAGAAGCCTCAATAATAAAACCTTCTCTTTTGGAGGCACCTTTTATGAAATAATAATTTCCACTCTGGGTATCAGTATTTCCAATACATTTACTGGATATAAACGTAGTCTATTCCTCCTGCCCACTGAGGAATTTTGGTTCACTGAAGTTAGTTTACATGCCAATTTAAATGACCCCACACTTAGCGAACTTACACAAGTATTGCATAACTTTATACATAACCCATTGGTTGATGAATACCCCACTGGGAGAGCAAGATTAACAGGCTTAATTTTAGTAAGAAGTCTCAGGATTCCCTGTAATACTTAGGTCCCTCTATAGACAGCAAGAAGGGGGGAAAAAAAAAAAGTTTACTAAGCAACTTAAATATAAGGCATGAATATCTCAGAACAGTTGCATTAGAAAAATTTACCTTTTCCATAGAAGAACTTGCGGTAATAATATGCTCCAAGATCAATGTGTTCTATTATGTAACGCTTCACTTTCTCTCTGTGAATGGACTGATTTTCTCTTGGTACCTCCAGTACTGAAACACCAGCATTTGTGCAATGGGAACTCAGAGAGGACTCAAAAGAGCAACTTTCACCTGAAGAAAAAGATGCTGAGTTTGCCCTAGAAAGTGCAATCCGCCTATCTCCTTCCCCACCAGTTTCATTCCTGAAGTAAGGGCAACTCAATACTAAATCATTGCTTTTCCCATCACCCTCATCAGCATCTAAATTCTCTTTTGAATTGAGGTCCTCTTTGCTTCCCAAAGGAGATTCACAGTTTCCTGTTTGGCCTGCTGGCATCTGAGTTTGTGACGCAGCTGAAGCCCCAGTGGTTATATTTTTTCTTTTTCCTACATTTACTCTGGTAGCCATTGCTTCATTTATGTTAAACAAAACGCTCTGAACATCATAATGTGCAAAACATTTCTGATAGTTCCAAGGACGAACATTTCTGTCAAGTCTATCATCCAGATCAGACGAAAACTTAAAAGTTTCATGCTCACTTTTAACTGTTCGCAATTTTCTAAATAGAGATGTTTCCAGGCTTGCCCTCATTTATTTTCAGAGCATCCCTGCTTTGGGTAAGTACACATTTTATTTGGGCTTAGTTTTTACATCTTTGCTTTTCCTGAAAATCACTGGGGAAGTAGCCCTTCTCTGTGTGCCGAAAGGAGTACTCTCCTTCCCCACTTCAGAAGTGGCACATTCAGTTCCTCCTGGGAAAAGAGTAGTTCTCCTACTCTCTTGCCCAAGTGCTCGTAGTATCAGGTTGATGGTTTCATTTCCAAGTTTCTACACAAAGCCACTCAGCCTGTTGCTATCAAAATAATGTTTTAAAATCAAGATAATGTTTATAGGAAGAAAAGATGTCTGCAGAGCAAATTGACTCTGGCATAAAGTTTGCAGCTAATTTTCTTCCTTCCTGCACCTGGTGCAGGTAAAGAAAGCAGCATTGTTATTGGGGGCCACCTACCCCATGATGCCTATGGGCACTGTAGATACTTTCTGAAGCCAGGGCAGGCTCCCAGTTTCTCTATGAGCCACAGCAAGTGTAAGCCAAAAGGCTGCCACTCTGCACTATCCTCTTGCTTCCCACGGGAAAACTGGGTAAAATCCTCCATCAGGGATGCTTCAAGCAGCTGCTTAACTCAACCAGTTGAGAAATACCAGGGAGAGAAGCACTTATCTCCATTTACCCGCTACTAGAGGTCATGGCCTGAATTAAACATATCTTTCTGACAGCATACAAGGACAGCCAGGGGGAAACTGGCCTAAGCAGGGAAAATTTTGACAGTCAAAATTCCTGTCACAATACACACAAAGCAGCAGGAGCTGAATGCCTCCCCAAGGTAATGAAAGTGGGAGAAACATCATGCAGCACTAGTCAAACTTTGATGAGCTCCTGTAGGTGGTGAATGAAGCTAAGCCAGAAAAAACATGAACAGCATGCTGACAAAAAGACATCCCAGTGCTGCTCAGAGGTTGTCCAAGGAGGAAAGCTCTGGTGCTTTTCAAGGAACCTTACCTTTTATCCTTCTGCATGGGTGTGCAAATCTGTGAGTAACTTCAAACAACTAGGGATGGTGTCTGTTGGCTTCGATGCATTAACCGTGGTGAAAGCTATCAGTTATGAGACGCTTTCTGGTGAAAGGGAAGATTTTTTTTTTCCTCAGAAAATGTAGCTTTTGCTACAGACCTAGATGATCCACTTGTCTTCCCATCTGCTTAAGCAGAGAAGATGTGTTTCTCTAAAGAGGACTTCCTCCCTGTTGTGCTGGTTCAGCCATCGTCATTTTATGCTGCCATCAGTTGCCTGATCACACAGGCCAACACTGAACACAGCAACATCCCCTTAGAAGTCTTCTTTCAGACAGTCCTACTGTAGGTTCCTGTGGGCCCAGCTCCTCCACTGCCCGCTGTGGTGCCAGCATCACCTGCTGAACACAACGGATCGAGATGGCTCCCTCAGCGGCCCTTCACGTGGAAGGACACCACTGAGAGCACTCAGCAAGATGCAACCACCCCCAACAGAAGCAACACCCAACAGGAAGCTCCTCCAATTGATTGGCTCCTGGTTGATATAGCCCTGGCCTTGCCCACCACCCCAACCATGACCACCTGAGTGAGGGTGGAGCCACAGAGACACAGGTGGGCCAGGTTCTGCCTCTGGAACATGAAGCCAGTGGGGGAAACAAAATATACTGTTAGGTTGCGATTTATCCATAGGTCAACTTTAATTCGGGGCCCATGCTTCAGGCCCCAGCACTTCACTCCTTTCCTCTTGATTTACTGGTCAGCATGCTAGAAGTCCATTAAACATGAGCACCAGCATGCTTGATGCTGGTTTTGGAGCCATTTCCTATTTCTTGGAGCTTAAAAATATTCTGAAACCACCTCAAGCGCTTCTCCTAGCTGTCATCAGCTGGGGCTGAGAGGCAGGTGGCTGTAAAATTGCCAGCAATGCTATAAAGCATTTTGTTTAAAAAAAAAAAAAGAAAGAAAAAGAAATGAATCCCATTTCAGTCGATTCCATTAGTTACCAGAATTGCATTTGGAGTTATTAATTTTAAATAGTGGCCCCGGAAAGTCCTATTGATGGGATTTAATTATTTAGCTGAAGTCTGAGGTGCCTCCACTTTACTGAGCCCTGCAGCTGCATCATTAATAGGATTTCTACGTAAAGCACTTTCCTCCTGGGTCAGGTAAAAGACATTGAGTTACCAATGGTATTTGGGTATTTTAAAAATGGTGGGTCTGTTTGCCACAGGAGCCTAACTTTGGGCTTTGTGGGACAAGACGTGCAAATGGAATCAGCTACTTGTGACAGGACATGAACCTAAATCAGTTCAACAGAAGCACCAAGCAGTTGCAGCAAGTGGATGTGGGGAACGCTGTGGGCCACTGCAAAGCTCATGGGCTCCAGCAGCAGCGCTGAGAGGCTGGCATCCCCTCAGGAGAGTACTTGCCCACCACACCACCAGACACACAGTCCAACTGGTAAAAATAAACAGGTTCCCACTGCAGTAGCAATTGAAAAAGCCATGTTTCCAAGGATTTGGTGGTCAGCCAGGGAGCAAGCAATGGGTTGACTGACCGCTTTCAAAGATCCTCCCCACGTTCTTCCTCAACCTTAAGTAGAAATCCTTTAAGGATGAGGAAATTTTGCCCAGAACTGCATTTCCCACGCTGTTTTGCTTACCATTTCTGGAGGAATGCTGTGAATCTACCCCAAGACACAGCAAGCCATATACAAATGGTGAACGGCAGCACTTGAAGGGATCCTGGGCATGCTTTGGGCAGGGGAAAGAGAAGAGTTTGGGGTGAATAGCACTGCTGTTTGCCTTATTTCTCTGGAGGGGAGCAGTGCTGCTGTACCTGTGGGCCAGGAAGGTGGAGGCTTGGGGAAACTGGGGCTGCAATGGGATAGGGACCCATACCCAAAGGTGGGGGTCTGAAGAGGAGCTGTGTCCTCAGAACTTGTTGGCATCACATCCTCTGAAACCTAGGGCCAGGCCCCACTTCCCTGTGGGCAGGTCTCACACTGTGAATCCTAATCCCTTCACTTGTTTCTTCCCAAGCACAGCTTTCATAGAATCACAGAAAGGTTTGGGTTGGAAGGCACCTTTAAAGATCACCCAGTTCAACCCCACTGCCACGGGCAGAGACATTTCAACTAGATCATGTTGCTCAAAGCCCTGTCCAGCCTGACCTTGAACACTTCTGATTAAAGGGCATTCACAACTTTGCTGTGCAACCTGTTCCAGTGTCTCACCACCTTCATAGTAAAAAATTTCTTCCTTATGTCCAGTCTAACTAAGCCTACCCTCTTTCAGTTTAAAAATGTTGTCCCTTGTCCTGTCACTACTTTCTTATAAGACCCTTTTATATATTCAAAGGTCTCAATAAGGCCACACTGGAGCCTTCTTTTCTCCAGGCTGAACAACCCCGATTCTCTCAGCCTTTCTTTGTGGGAAAGGTGTTACATCACTTTGATCATTTTTGTGGCCCTTTTCTGGACCTGCTTCAACAGATCCCTGTCCATGGTGTACTGAGGACCCCAGTACTCCAGGTGCAGTCTCACCAGAACAGCGTGGAGGGCGAGAATCACCTCCCTCAAGTTGCTGGGCACACTTCTCTTGATGGAGCCCAGGGTACGATTGGCCTTCTGGGCTGCAAGCACACACTGACGGCTCATGCCCAGCTTTTCATCTACCGGTACCCCTGAGTCCTTCTCTGCAGGGCTTTCAGGAAAGACAGACCCAGAGTGTAAAGTTTCTTACTCAATCCTACAACCAAAAATGAATTCCCAAGTTCTTAAAAATATTACTTGTATATTTAAAAATCTTTCAGGAAGTAGAACAAGTGTTTGGGTAATGATACATTAATAGAAGTGATGTTGTCTGTAACCTTGGTTTCTGGGAAATACAGAGAAGGGTAAAGGAATGGGATTTGTTGTGGGTTTGTTGCACAAAAGCAACTGGCTGGTGAAATATAGATTGCAGGAAGCCAGCGGTGAGCTGAACAAGTGCATACTGATGCTCTGGACACTTAAATGTCTTGCAAAGCTTGGGTCTGACAAAGCAGATGCTGTAATTAGCTTTTGCGGTCCTTTTCGAAGTTTTGAATTGAAAGAAGGCTGTAAAGCAGCAGCTGTCTGGATTTAGGTGTCAGGGAATTCCTGCTGAGCTCTCTCAGGGCCTGGTCAAGTCCAGAGCTTCAAAGTCATGGCATGAACAAGGACCAAGCTGGGCACATTTAAGTGCTCGTTTACTGCTCCACCAGTCACAGAGATTGATTTCATGCCTACTTCCTCACATCTGGCAGAAAGAACCCGCTTTCTTCTGAATTCCTGTTTTCTGTGCCCCCAGCGTTAGACCTGGTCATCGCTTCTGGAGCACATCACCCGGTGTTAAGCAAATACTTCCCAAAGCCCTTTCCCTACCGAACAACTAAAGCAGATCTGTCTGCCAGGACAAGGCTGGCTGGCATCAGCTATATTCACTCCCTTCAATGGGAATTCTTCACCGCTCTCCCCACTCTCTGACCTGTGTCTGCTGCCCCACCAGCGGTGGGGGCTGGCGAATTGTTGCTGTTGATACTTCTCCTGTTAAAGGAATCTCCCTTGTGCTCACAGATTAACCTTCAGTTAAGCGAACTGGAGAGCTCTTGGTGAGACTGACTGACTTAAACAGTTTATCTGTAATTGGTGTTTATTCTCCGTAGATACCAGTAAGCCCGAAGCACTTTGGTCTCATCTTCCTGCTGCTTTCCAAATCCAAAACGAAATCCTTATTTAAAGAGTTTTGCTTATTCCCGTGCAGTCCAGACCTGCTCTCTCCACAGAGGGCCTGAGGGGGCGGCTTCGGTCCCTGACATCCTCGGATTTCTCTTTCTCACCCCAGCACTGACAGCCACCGCCCGCCTGCCGCCCTTCGCTTCCCGCTCCGCCCTCGGCCGTCCCCGGCGCGGCCGCAGCGCTCCCCGCTGGGCCCCTCGGCCACTTGCCGTACGTGTCTGTTTAGCACCTGCCTTGCCCGGGAGGACAGGCCCTGAGCCACGGTGCTTCCCTCCCCGAGGCCACCGCAGAAACGGCCCGTCAGCCTGAGGGGCTGCCACACTCCACGCCGGCCTCCGCCGAGCCCCGGCGGTGGGGCAGGAGCTGCCCCGGAAGGAGACCGTGCTGCCGGCCGGGCGGCCGGCCGGGACCGGCGCCGGGGCCCCGGGAGCGGTGGCTCGCCCCGGGCGCTCCTGCCGCCTTCCCCCAGCCGCTGCCCGGGGCAGGGTGCCGGTGCCGGTGCCCGCACCCGCTCGGTACCTTCGCCGGGCGCCCGCAGGAAGGAGGATGATGGTGACGGAGCCAGAGTTCACGGTGATGGGCGAAGCCCCAGCCCCGGCTCTGCTCTCCCGCTGCCCCTTTGGACAGGACTTTTTGCAGACTGGAGCTGTGCTGTAACTTTAGTCTCTGCAAAAACTAGGGGGGGGGAAAAAAAAATCACTAAATGTTTAGCAGTCGTTTTATTCAGAAAAAACACAGCAACAAAATCTGCTGTACCCTTTGAAACATTGGTCAGTTTCCTGTTGTTTTGGTTTTTTTTTAAGGCTGCATCACTTCACCTCTTCTGCTACACTCTGCAACGGCAACCAGCCCCTGGGTAAGTCCTGGGTAACTCCAAACTGCCGGCTTGGAGAGCTGACATGGGTGCTGGAGCTCTCTGTCCTCCTCCTGCAGGACTCCCATTCCCATTCCTGCTCTTCCCGAGGTCCCAGGTCACCCACCCTGCTCCTGGGTGCTACCCCCAAAGCCCAGGCGAGCCTGCCCCATAGTTGAATTAGTTTGCCCAACAGCACCTGCATGGCCCCAGCAAGTTCCCGGCCAAATTACAGCTCTTTTTACAGACAAAGGTCCCGGGGCAAGGCAGATTGTACCTAAAGCTCTGCATGGTGTAAAGAGAGCTGTGGGGGTTTTTAGAGACATGGACAAATCGAAATTTTCTTTTCCCAAGGTTAAATCTCAGGGCTGAAGGAGTTGTGCTTCTTATTGTACAGAAAGCTGTGCCTGTGAGTGTCTCGCAAGGGCAGCCTGCGACAGAGCAAAGCCGGGGCTCTGGGCAAAACCGAGCTGCTGGGGGAAGGTGATAAATGCCTACGGAGCTGAGAGGAAGATGATTAAAGCCCTCTCAGAGGAAGCATAAGCTGCTGCTTCTCTGGAAATCCTCATTTGTCCCCAAACACAGAACAAGGCAATTTGGTCGTGTAAGGGAAGAATTTTTAAAGGGATTAAAAAAAAAAAAAGACGGTGTCCAGCAAATTGCCGTCACGTTTTCCGCAGTCAACCCGCGCTTTGCGTGCCCCACTTTTTGATGCTTCGGGTCTGATTTTCAGAAGCACTGAGCATTCAGGCCTCCCACTGCTTTAATCTGGAACTGCAGCTTCTCTGGCCCTGTGAAGAACCAGGCCGGGGGCCCCCCACGGCCCAGGTCACCCCAAGCCACGCCGGGATTTGAAAAGCTTGGCCTCCACCTTTACGAAGAGCACCACTTTTTTTTTTTTTCTTCCTTCCCCTTCAGTGTTATAATAGAACAGAAATAGCCTAAAGAGCTCCAGCAGATGGAGGAGGACTTTTGATTAAAAAATAAATTCTGACTCACAATTGAGTTTTCTGGATATAATAATAATAAAAAAAAAAAAAGAGCACATGAATATGAATAGCACGGGGAGGAAGGGAGTGGAGATAAAGGGAGGTTATAGGGAAAGAGCTGAACTGATTTACCTCCTCGTTTCTAATGTCTGTCAGGAAAATTCTCTTTGGTTGTGCTGTAGCGCTGATGAAAGAAAACAGGACCATCAGTGGGCACATGAAGTTTTCCTGGGACTTGATGCCTTGGAAAAATCCTGCCGAATTAATGAAACTTGCAAAGAATACTTCGAAGTTGTACCTGTTCATAACTTAAAAGGGTAGGAAAACTTCTTCAGCTAGAGTCAAGCTGCACAGGGGAGTCAAGATTCTCTTTTCCTCCCCTCAAGCCCTTCTAAGTAAAATCAGGAGTAAGAATATGGGATACCATTAGAATTGTAGCCTGGAATATATCTGAGCAAGTTATCTCCAAGCATTCAGGCCCTATTTCTACATTTTAGAGCAAATGGGAAAGTGAGTAACTAACACCCTTGACTTCTCCCCAACTCTGGTCTTGTATGACAAGAACCCGCAGGGCAGAAGTGGCTGCAAAAAAATACATTTTTTCCAGAAGACTGTGCAGAGGGAGGACCGTTCTTCATCCAATATCTTAAAACACAGCACTCTAATTTTAGAATCAGCCCTCCCCAAGCTTCCTTTATGACAGCTATTCTGGCCTTATAATCACATCATCGGCAGCAAAACATCTTGAACAAGGACAGAATTTGAAACGCACAATATGATTAAAACCTACATTATCACTGATGTAATATCCCAGAACCTATTATTGTTCTTGGGCAGGAGGCAAGAATCTAATTAAACATTTATTTAATATTAAAATACAAACCAAAATATCCATGTTGGACAGTAAATCAGCAATATGCCAACTAGCAAATGTATCTTTTTCACCAAGAAAAACACACGTTTGTTCACAAATACAGCTTGGACTGGATTTGGAGATGTAGGGGGTCAGGACACGGGCATGGCACAAACCCCAGTTGGGTGGATTAAAGCACTAACTTCGGTTAAGTTGTTCCAGTCCTGGAGCTTCAGCTGGAGCCGCGCTGCTCCCCGGGAGCAGGACAGGACTCCTGTCAGTCTCGTGAATCCTGCTGCTGGCGGGATCAAAACACTCCTCACCGCGGCTGTTGGGAGACAGTGAATAACTTAGAGGAGCGTTTTCCTAACACAGGCAGCGGCAACCAAACCAGCAAACCACGTACCAACCTGCGGCCGGCCAGCTGTCATGGAAGTATTGCTCACGGTTTTATCACAATGAAGAATATCCACGTCATCAGGTTGCATTTAAAAGGATTTACCGTATCACAGTAGTTGTCTTTAACACAGGTCATTCCTGTTGCTTTCTGTATTAAAACTTCAAAATTTCCCACTGGCTAATATTTACATCATACCATAAATATTTATAAAAGGGTGAGGAAAACGAAGTGCAATCTTCATTTTCTGAAAACAAGCTGCCTTTTAGTTTCTTATTCTTATTATAAATTGAATAGCACTGTTTAAAAATAATTAATATTTCTAAAAATATTACAATACAGGATAAACATTGATCTCTCAGGTGTAACAAAAATATGTTCAAAATATAGGTGGCTGTTCGAAGTACAAAATATTGCTGCTTGTAAAGGGTAACATGGTTGTAAAACTACTCTCGAGGGTTTATAAAAATACAAAACAATTTGCATTTTCTGAGTGCGTAATTACATATTAGTGCAAAAAAAAGAAGAAAAGCGTATTTGCATTCAAGGGAGAGTTGTCAAAGATTTGCAGAGGTACGTAAAACGTGGAATCTTTTCAGAGTCATGCGTATGGACCCCAAATCTCTGTTAATCCTTTCCAAGCGATCTTCCAGAGCTTCCTAAAAGGAACAGTTTAAGAAAGAAAAAATAAGAACAGATTTAATAAATACACAACAAACCCCAATGACCCTTCTAAAATGAAGGGACCACTATGATTCCCATACGCAACTGGGATCTTTTTTTGATGCATTACCAGCATTCTGCAGCACCCAAAAACCAGAGCCAGACCTACAAACTTTCTGTATTATTTTTATCTATATGTGAATGTTTGTGGGTCATTGGCTTTTTTAAAAACTGTTTCAGGTTTTGGGTTTTTTTTTCCCCTGTTTCCCCCCCTTCTCCCATGTGAGTTTTGAAACTCTATGAGATAAACTTGCTGAGAATGAGGACAGGCTGATAACGAGGGAGTGGCGTTTAGGAAAGGGGTGACGGCTGTAGCAAGTGGCAGTGTTGATTTACTGGAAGGCACTTTTACTTTCAAATGGATAAACCGATAACAAGCCTTGGGATGACAATGTAGGAAAATAAGTTTTCGTGGAGATCTCTAAAACACAACTCTGAGACACTTGGTTTTATTAAAAGTCTCTGCAGAGCTTTCCAAAGAAGGCGCTCTCCTGTATTCCACCTACACAACTTCCTTTTGCTTTCTTATTTTCTTCTTTATACTTTCAAGTAGACAAAAACCAACCAACACCTAAACTTTGCACTTTCTTCTCCAGCGCAACATCCTCCCTATGGCTTCAGGGACCTATTTCGTAGTCACCGCATTTTCTTAGTGCATTGCCTTTATCTCCCTCTCAGGGTTATTGCAAGAACAGACTATTTCTGCAGTAATTTGGAAAGAGACAATATAAACAGTCTTACACAGGATATATACCACAGTTGTATGTATATAGATGTACACACAGATGCTTTTTGTATGGGTCTGTATGCACGCGCACACACACACACACACACAAAAGAAAAGCTGTTGGTTTGTGGCAGGAGGGGGAAAATCAAATGTTTGCAGCGCTAATTATTCTTCTCTGAATCACTTGCATACAAATTATCCAGCTTTGCACCTTGTACATGGCAATTCAGTGTGTTTTTAATGAACTCGCAGTAACTTCCCAATTATTTTCTAATGCAGCAAAGCCCAGAGAACATCTTTTGCACAGATTCAATATTCACCCATAATTCAGGAAGAACTCTCAGTGGCAGGGAGAAATTCCCCCAGTAATCACATTCACTATATAGCAGGACTCTCATCTACAACATATATTCTGAGATTGTGGAAGAGCAACTTAAGAGAACAGTCCCAGGGAGAGGCTTTTTCACCTGATTTAATCTTGCTTGTAAGGTCACTCTTCCACCAGAAGAAGGTATTCGACTCAATGCAGCCTCAATCTAGTAACAGAAAATACTTGAGCTGTAAATGACAGTTTCAAGAGCCAACATAAGCCTTCCTAACTCATCTTACAAAAGGCGAGGTGAGGTGTGTAGATTACAGACACAGGGCCGGTCTTCTTGTTAAACACCCGCTTCTGCTACCCTTACAAAGCCCAAACAAACGTTAACATTCGTAAGTCAGCCCCTCTCAAGGATCCTTTTGAAGAGAGGGCTCTTAGTCGCCAGAATAACCTTCCTTGTTTGAAAGGCTGATTTAAAGCATCGTCTGTTAAGGAAGAAAGTGAATTCACTCCAACCGTTTGGTTCCCGCTGTGTTTATATTAAAGGGGCTCTCTTTTAATGAAGTCAGGGGCAGAAAATGACTGAAGTATGGGAAGTAGAGCAGGGAATTTCAATGGCACGTTCCCAGCGTAACACCAGAAGTTATGCATGATTTTCAGCCATGCATTTCATAGATGTACGGCCACGTCCCTTGCCTCTCTTACAACAATTACGTTTCATCGCTAAAATAAAAATAATCTTTGCCTGTTGCTTTTCTTGAGTCAGCTCATCAAACAGCCTCTCCGTTTCAGCCAGAGTCTTAATCCTTGTTGCGTATTTGAAGTCTCCCTCACAAAACGACGGCGCTGGCTCGTATTTTTGAGCTGCGCTCCTCTCGTCCCAAGCTGTCGCTGTCTTCATTCCGGTATTGACGGAGTCAGCACAAGGGCTGTGTCTGACACCTGAATTCTGCCTTCCTAGCAACAAAACAGGGGTCTTGTTATTTGTTTTGTAATTGCCTGGGAAATTATTACATAGGTCAGCAAAAGAAAAGCAAGCGTGATCTTGGAGGTACATAAATTGTGAACAGTGACTAGCAAAGCCTCACTAGCTTGCCTCAAGGCAGCTTCCCAGAAGAATGCAAAACATTTGTGTGGGTCATCATTTAAGTGATCTTTATAGCGCAGCATATTTTTTGGTTAGCAAACAGACCACTGTACTGCGCTCATCAGGAATTACTTTTACTAGTACAACATTTCCAAACATCCCCAAGTAGAGCAGTTGTCATGAAAACACTCGTCTAAATAAATACATTCATAAAAACAAAAGCAGAATGTTGTGACAAGGATTAACAAAAGTGAGATTTGGTTCCATCATCGTTTTTAAAAATCAGAAACAACTGGCTTTATTACACTTCCTCTTTGCTATCTGTAATGCAACATTTAGCAATAGAGTTTTACTAGTACGACTACGTACACCTTAATACAGACCCTGCAGAGATGTGCACGGCATAACTGAGTGAGGCACAGGAAAACATATTGCTCTGCTTTCTCAATTTAATTATCTCTGTTGTTCCATTGCTTGTGCACACACACATAAAAATAAAATACTGTATACATGGTGTTTCTCTGTCTACAGGAATAAGATTCAGAGGATTTTTAAGAGTTGGACTTCGTAAAGCATCAGCTTTTCATTCAAGCAGCCATCAGTGTGGAAGAAATTGTGATTAAAAAAAATAAAGAACCGTTTTCCCCCACTTTGAAATATTACCTTCCACATCATCTAGTGAGAGAAACTGGAGCCTTTTTCTTGGATTATTGTGCTGTAAACTCGACGTAGGACCAGTTTCCAGGTCATCTAGAAGTATATCAAACCTACAGAGCAAGAAGCACACAACACTTACTTGCTAGAAATCATGGATCAAGTAAAACGGTATTTTCACCTTTTGCTTAAACAAACAATTGTTTTATAAAACAAATTCTATCTATGGTACTATTTTCATAGGACCATACCCCAATGTACTCTTATTTGCACACACCAAAACACCTCTTTGATGTGAATTGCAGAAGCAGGCCACGCTGTCACTCAACACTGAGCTTCCATGTTGTCATCCTCAACAACAAAGCGGTGCTAGACGTTTCTTTTTTCTCATGCATATGTCCTACGCTTTAATCTCGCAGCTAAGTATGTTCTCAAACTCTAGAAGCCTTGCCAAGCAAAGATCTCTGTACAAATCATAGTACCTACTACAGCTAGCAGAAAATTAAGTGTAGGTATTTAACACGCCTGTAGGTGCCTTGACATGTTGGTAGATTCTGGTTTCACCTTTCATTACTTCTTTGCCCAGTCAATGTTGTGTCAGCAGTAAACCCAACATCTCATCTTGGGGAATGCTAAAGACAGGAAATCATTCTAGATTTTTCTCGCCAAATTTTAAAAAGCGAAACTTAGCTTTACATTCAGGAATCTTCACATGACTCATCTTCTAGGACTTTTAATGAACGGGAGCATAAAACCTGCATAAACCTACTGCTGCTACAATAATGATCAGAACGCAAATGTATTCACAAGATTGGTACCTTGTCACTGTGTTTTCGTTTTTGCTAAGCAAATGGCTAAATCCAGGAGAGAGGTTTTCCTTTGGAGATCGTTTTGGGCTGTATGTCACAGACACTGGTGCCAACATTATCTCTCTTCTTGCTGCAAAAGACAAAAGTATGCTTAACTACCTGAAACTTCTCCCAGCGCAGCATCTCCTACTTGTGATCGGATGCTTACATCTTAGAATAGAATGTTAGAATGTGAGGAGTTGGAAGGGTCCTCTGGAGATCGAGTCCAACCCCCCTGCCAAGCAGGAGCAGAGAATCTAGGGCAGGTTCCACAGGAACGCATCCAGACGGGTCTGGAAAGTCTCCAGAGAAGGAGACTCCACAACCTCTCTGGAGAGCGCGTTCCAGTGCTCTGTAACTCTCACAGCAAAGTAGTTCCTCCTCACGTTGAGGTGGAACTTCCTGTGCTCTAGCTTAAAAGAATCTTAAAAGAATGAGATTCAAAGCTGTCTACACATTTATTTAAATTAGATGAAAAGTGCATCACAACATAGGAAAATGAAAATAAACTTCTAAGTGTCATGTTTTCTATGATTATAGACAAGCTTTTTTTTCCCCAGACTGTTAGAATAACGCAGAAATCCTATTTTTATTTTTCTTTCTTCCAGAGCAGCTTCTACATTTTGAGTAGCACAACCCAAACTTCAGAAAAGCACTTACTTGGAGTATTGGATTTCCTGTTTGAAGGAGGAAGGGACGATGACCTCTGGCCAGAAGGAGAGCTGTACCGTTTCGATCTGTGTTGGTCTTTACCTTTCTCTGGGGATCGGTTAGCAAATAAAGAAGTTTCAACAAACCCAACAGTTTGTCGTCGATTTGATGTTTCTAATTAAAAGGAAAAAGTTGTTATATCAATCAATCTTTCTCAAGACAAGAAGTCACAAATATTCTCCTGTCCTCAGCTCTCACCGTACAAAGACTGCACTTACTCTGCCTCACGTGAGCTATTTGTGCTGTTTTGCTCACGTCTTGCTTCCTGCTCTTTGTATTCATGGAACAGTTTAACTCACGAGAAAGGACGCTTTGGAGCGTGTGGGGGAGCAATGATGCTAAATGACACTGATTTAATAAAGATACAGTGGAAAGTGGGACACAATCTTTTGGGAAAAAGGGTTGGAATACTTGCCTGAACCAAGAATATAAGTATTTAAGAAAGACTCAATGTTTTTTTTAATTACAAGGCTTCCTAAATCCATGTTTTTAAAAGAGCTCAGTGCAGTCCTACAGTATACGTGCCAGCCTTCTTAATAACAGTCTGGTCCAACGCCATGCGAACCACACTTAAATGGATGTACAAGCAGCCAGAGCTTTGTTAGGACTCCATTAACTGCTTATAAATACTGAGATATTCTTAGAAAAACAACGTTAACTACCCTCTAGCTTAAGACCCAACAGCAATCTTTGCATTCCCTCTATTTTAAACAAGTCACTTTCTTTTCGCATTTTCTTAAGAAAACTCCAGAAGTTTTCATGCTAAAAACTGTTTTTATCCTATCATTCAAGCCTGATGGGACTTTAATGCTGAGAATAACAAAAGTAAAAGACATGCAAACAAAGAAAAGCCAGTAAAGATAAGTTCAGGAAGATAAAAATAAAAGTTACTAGCTGATGAGTCTTCTTTCTCTGTTTGTGTACCCCAATCTTTAAATGCTTTTCCTTCTTCAAGTTCTTTAAAGGCTTTTATAATTGGCGCTTCTGACATCTCATTCTCTTTTTCTATTGTGTTTGTTGAAGAGTCTTCTTGTGAGGAGTCTTTTTCAGGAGGAGAATGGTGCCTTCAGTGTGGGACAAAGAAGGATCAAGTTTTTTTTACTTTATTTCATATCCCTAAATACCAGATGAATAAAGAAAAAACTGCAGAAATTTAGTTTGCAATTTACACTCATCAAAACAAAAATTAAGGGTACTTTTTATTTTCAGCCAAGAATCTCAGAAGGTTGTGTTATAGCCAATTCAAGAATGGAAAGTTGAACAGCATGAGTTCAATGGGATGACCTGACACATTCTTTGTACTAAATACATCCTGACAGAGGCTTTAGAAACTTCTAAGGAAGATGGCAAACTAGTGAGAAATTACTTCACACTGCAGAAAAGCTGCAGCCAACTGCTACAGCTCACACCCGATACAACAGAGCACGCTGCGCCCCAACACGGAATAAAACTAGACGCAAAACAGAGAGCGCAGAGACAGCGGCGCAAGGTGCAGTCGGAGCTTTCTGATATTTCAAGGCAGGTTCTGAAGGCCACTGCTGCTTGCTTCACACCAGGTTAAGCAAAGGAAGGAAGCTGGTTTGGTTTTTAGGATTTTTTTAGTACCTACAACGCTGAGAAATTCTTTTAGAACTGTTTAACAAGTACAAAAATCTAAAAATATCGGATCTAGTCAATTGTAGATAAAGCCATTTTTAGAAGTGTTCAACTTTACATCATAGCGGAGGCTGAAGGAAACCAGCTCACCTAGAAGGAATATAAGTTTCTTCTAATCTGTTATCTCTGGGGCTTTCCTGCACTTCCAAAGGCTGGCCAGTGAAGATTGAATACTCTGCTCCTGGTATCAACCACTTTCGTCTGCTGACATCAGGAGTTGCCACCTTGCTGCAGGAACAAAAAACTTCAAAAATTATGAAAGGCTTTAGATTTTTTTTTTTCTTTAAATTAAGAAAAAAATTAAGAAAATCCCATTATTTATTCTAGTTAAGCAGAAACAATAACAAATATACAGTCAAGTTGTAAATACTTTGGAAAAATAACTGCTTTTTAAAACATGTTTGTAAAGTACAAATCAAATATTAGAAAAAAAAAAAGAAAATGTTGAGGTTTCAGTCTAAATTACACAGTATGCTCAGAATGCAGAACTCCAAAGATGTTCTTGTAATTTAAAGCTGCTTATTCAGACTGAGGTTTGGGTAACAATTAGTTCTCAACTAATTAAACAAGAACATGTCAGCGGAGATGACTTCCAATAGTTCAGAGCATCTCACCCCAGCTTTCCTTTCAACACCATTTACTAGAAAAATTTAAAAATACAAAACCAAAAACCCCCAAACAAGAAAAAGTCACTGTTGATGACCTGAGAGGGACAAATATTAATGAATAAGTATCAATGAGTATATTATCTTGAAAGATCAAAAGACAAAATGTGAAATTTTTTTTTTCCCCCTACACACAGGAAGGTAGATGATAATTAGGAAAAAAGGGTTCTTGTTTACACAAGCTATGAGCCATAACTAGCGTTCTGTAAATCTACCCTGCTGTGCAGCCAATTGGAACTTGGAACAAGGCTTTCTTTGAGCCTCTGAGATCAGTTAGGGACAGATTAACTTCCAAATCCAGCTTGGCTCTTACATCCTCCTCCCTGATGAACACGGTCTGTCACGTTCAGGTCTTCCTTTTTCCTGCTCACTGCTGAGGGATCTTGTTCATAAATATTAAAATAGTTCTAAATAGAAACCTGTCCCTGGAATATATTAACACATAAATTACTTGCATCTTCATAATCATCAAAAATCAGACCTCCCCTAAAATACTACTGTTCGATGTGTACAAATGGACACCCACAAAACACATCATCATTTTTTTGCGTCACAGCGTCAGTGCTGAACTGGGAGAGACACTGAAGAAGCTGTGACTAAGTAATAAAAAACAAAGGGGGAACAAAGCTTTTCAGGTCTTTAGACTGTTAAAAACAAAAACAGCAACAACAAACCAACCCACAACACAGGCTAACTTTCATTTCCTTAACAAATTCACAATTCAAACTAGGGTACGCATTCTAATTGAACTTCCACTCTACTCTCGGGATACCTGCACAAACTGTATTTACAAACAGAAGTAGTAATCAGCCTTTCAAATCAATGCCAGAGACAAAGAAAACATCCAATGTCTAATTGGACCATTAGATTTTATTCCCAAGATCTTTGTTGAGCATGGGAATCCCTATCCAGCTGAGCTATCAAACCTACCAAACGCTCATTCAAGACAACAAGAGACAG